>VWZX01008820.1:22999-172497 GCA_013399015.1 Galbula dea
AGTTCTTGAAGGAAATATCTTTCTGGACGAAGTATGAGGGGATTTGTCTTCCTTCCCCCCCCCCCAATATACTGTATTAAAGGATAGAGAGATCTTCCCCATTTTTCAGGAAGTAAAATTATCTTTTTGTGTTAATTTTACCCTGCTGTATTGAGAAGTTGAGTGTTTAACTTTTTCCTCCTTGAGATCTCTAGAGACAAAATGCTCTGCTGGCATCAAGACTCACTGTGGAGCACTATTGCAGATACAGGCAGCTGGGAGGAGAGGTCACTGTTTTCTGTCTCAGGCACTAACATTGAAATCAGAGCTGAATTCTGTCCAAAACTTCTTGGATGACTTCATGTGAGTCACCTAGCTGCCTCACACTTCTTTTCCTTCTTTGAAGGACACCTTCAACTCCCTTTCCCTCTTCTTTGCTTCACTGGCACATAACCTGTAGAGCTAAAAAGCCAATAGCAAATGGAGAGCTGACTCTATCAGACTGGAGATTGTATCAGGCTACTCCCTGTTCTCCAGACAGCTACAGCTGGCACTAAAATAATTATTCTTGTGACTTTTATCTTTAAGAAACAATCCTTTGTATTTCATATGTGAGGGCAAGAATGCTCATTACTTAACTTTTCTTTCTCCAAGTCATGCTGACATTTCTCAGGTAGTTTTTGTGGTTTAAAAAGGTTAAATCATCTTTCTGGTTGGGCTGATTAACCCTAGCTGGGCCATTAAGCCACACAGGAAATTCTGTTTATCTTTGGAAGGTTTTTCTGAATGTTTTTAGCTTTTTAGTAAAGCTTGTGACTTGATTATTTTTTCTTCCCCCTACAAATGGATCTTAAATAAGTTTCAAGAAAATATTAATCTTAGCAGTGAACCATGGTCAGTAAAAAGGCTTGGGGAGAAAACTGAACTCTTCTGTGGCTGGTAAGAAAATGTGGAATTTTGTATCTTCAAGGAGTGGGCATGAAAATCCAGCTGGCTTTGGGTTTCTGTATTAACTAGATGCTAGTTTTGTAGTAGGCCTAGTAACAGAAATAGTCTCCCCAGTAGCAGTGTCAGTAGAGAAGATAGGATTTAGACACCTGAAGCCAAAGAGGCTAAGCTTTTTTCCCCTGGAAATGACTTTATCCAGAAGCACTGCAGAAGCTATGTGCATCCTTGTTCAAGTTTAGCCTCTTTCTGAGAAGTCTGAGGGCTTGAGTCCTTTGGTCTATCCAAGTTACTTCAGCATTATTCTTCTACCACTCTTGTCATCTTTAACCTCATAATGATGCAAGAACATTGAATTGTATTGGACAAAAAGGAAGGAGCTGAACACAAGATGTTTCTGTGTCAGGGTCCTCTTCCAGGCATTTTGTCTGCATGGCTGCATCCTCTGCCTCAATCAACATCTGTTTAAAGTAGATCTTCTCAGTTATCCCTCTGTGTCTTTTGTTTGGTCCTAAGTCTGTAACTGTTCTATCATGCACAATGATTTACTCTCTCACCTAAGCCTGTGCTTATTTGGCATCTAACTTGGACTGTTTACCTGTCTTTCATACTCTGCTGAAGCTCATAAAGACCCCATGGCATGGCAGCAGAGCAAAGTAACCCTGCCTTTGGGGCTGGACAGGACTCTACCATGGCTCCTGACACTGACCTTCTCCACACACAGTGTTTTCAGAGGTAGGGTTTCCAGAAGATACCCTATCAATAGCTTAGTACAAAATCCTACGCACAATCAACCATGAAAAACAGAACCCTGACCTAAATACCCTTAGGAGGAAAAATACTTAAGTACTCCAGAGCTTTTGAATTGGAAACTTGGAGATCTTGTTATGATGGCTTCAAGGTTTCCAGCTGTGACACTGTGACCTGCTCTTTCATTTCAGTGATGTCACTTCATAGGATATAAGCAACTTAAAAAGTTTCCCAGGACATCATAATGCTGTTTAATAAACAAATAAACTATGTTTTAATATAGGGACTCTCAGAACAGTTAAAATGCTTTTGTGTGTGCACATCTCCTGAGAAGCTCAGGTTCTGTAGGCCACTTAGTCAAATCTGGGAAAAGATGAGGATGCTACTCAGGTATCTTCCTCACTAGTCCCTGGGAGCTTTACTAGAGGGTTATAGAAGCCACAGCTGGTTATTCCAACACACTGCTGAGGTTTAAGGCAGATTTGGGGGTGTTGAGCCAAAAAAACCCCTGGAGGATAGAAGACCTCTGCAAGGATGAGGAAGAAACCTTGCCAGACTGACTCCAACAGGACTTCTGAGTTCTGCTTTGGTAAGCTCTGCTTCCCTGCAGCATGGGAGCTGCAGCAAGAAGTCTCTGAACCTGATTGTGCCTGGTGAAGACAAAGTAGGAAATTGAGTCGATTTGAGATTGGAAATGAACTTGATGTACACCTCTTGCCCTTGTCCAGAGAAGTTGCCACATGTTGCTTTTTTAGAGAGATTTGGAGGGATTCCTAGGCAATCCAAGCTGGTTTGTTCCTGAGGAGTGTTTGTCAGGGGTTTTAGTACACTGCACAGCCAGCCTCCCCCAGGAGCTGCTGCCTGCTGTTTTGCAGGCACTTGGAATTAATATGAACAGTATCTATAGAAAGCAATGATAACCAAGGCCATTGTGTCACTAAAAGTCATTATGGTAGGACAGTATCTAAGCTGACACGTGGTTTGAGTTAATTTCTTCCACCTTTACCTTCAATCAGAAGGATGGCAAGAAAGAGCCTGTCTGGTTATAAAATTTCATGGATGAGAGAAGGAACTGGGGCTGGGAAGAGGCAGTGGTGTTAGGATGGAGTGGGAAAACAAAAAGCTGAAGTGAAGCAGGTTTGGGGTTGTGTTTTTTTTAAGAGAAAGTTCCCTTTCTGGAGACTGCTAAAGGGTGGTGGGGGAAGAGAAAGGCAAGCACAGGGAAGAGACTGTATGGTGAGGGCCTCTGCTCAATGACATTTTCCCCACCATCAAAGAGGAGAGCCACCTCCACAGCCCTCACTTGTTTAAATATGTCCTATAAAACACTTTCCTTTTTGCCTCCTTACATGTAACCAAAAGCAAAGAGCAGTGATTTTTGAGAAGACCTCAGATGAATATGGAAGAATATCTAGTGAGAAAGCAGGAGCTATTTTAATAACTTATTAACCACTTATTTCCGGAGAACAAATTGAACAAACCTGTAGGACAATTTCTAGAGATGAGAACCTTCAACTTTATCTGAAGAGGGCAGAGTTCTAAGCATGATGCATCATGAAGAAATAGATTGGTTAGAAAATCCTGAGCTGTGTAGCCAAGACACCTGAGAAACATGAGACTGTGTGTGGTGTGCAGGCAGTGGAAAATCACCAGCATGTTCCAGAGCAAGCCCAGGGTTTGGGGAGGTGCTAGTGGGGGATGCCAGGTTAACCTTGGATGAAATTGTAACTGAATGTGCTGAAGACTTTCTGCAACAGAAACTGATTGTATCTTGTGTGGAGATAACAGTGGATGGTCAGAAACATTTCTCTTCTGGTGACGTTTTTGCCTGCCGCTGTAATTTACTGCAACTCAGGGGAGTCACTTCTTTTTCCACTGAAGATTACAATGTAAGCAGAAATATAGAGACCCTTTTATAGTAGGACACCTTTTCAGGGTTACAACCATGGAATCATCCACTCCTGATGCTGCCACTGTTAATCTCTTCACTGCTGTCAGAAAGCATGTGTTCTCTGGCAACATATTTCCCTTTTTTAGGGATTCCTGCTTTGGTTCTCTGTTTCCTTCATATGCTGAAAACCAGCTGGAGCATCCTGCAGGGAAATGCGTTGTGTAAAGAGCTTTTTAAGGCCTGCTGTGGCCATGGGAATATTTGTGTACTTCACCTCTTTACAGCCCACCATGGAAAGAAAATGGGATGCTAGGGGAGGCATAATAAATAATAGTAACAAAAGTTTGGAGAAGGTGGTACCCTACTGACTCCAGGATTTATCCCAACCTCTAGTAGCTAGAGACTTTGTGTGGGATAGGGAGGGTGATGTCCTCTCCCAGTTGCCTCCTGGTAGTTTGATTAGGTTTTTATTTGTTATTCCACCCAAGCAAGTGCTAAAGGAAGAGGAGTTTCCTTTCAAACACTCTCAGATGCCTTTTGATTCTCATTGCTGGATTCAGAGACCCAGACAGTGCTTTTCTTGATCCATCTTTAAGTTTAGTTGTGTTTTTTCAGTTCAGGGAAATTCTAGAGGTAGATACAGGCCCTCCTAAAAGTGTACAAAATTTAGCCCACAGACTGTAAAATCTGCTACACTTATTTTCAGCTGACTGTATTGCAAGTACCATGTATGCAGGGCTGTATATGTACCAACAGGCAAACCTGCCCTGTTCCAAATCTTGCTTGCCAAGCTCCTCGCTAGAGCTGTTGTGAAGGGGTCACTGAACTGAAAAAATAATAATAATAAATAGTAAAAGAACCCCCCAAAATTACCCAGACTTTTATTTACTGATTGCCAGCTGATCCAATTCAGTTCATCCAAGCCCAGGCTAATAAAGTCCTGAAGAAACATCAGTATGAACAAGTTCTGACCTCAGTGGTTTCTCATTTCATTTAAGCTTTTATAAAATCCTGTTCAAAGGACATTCTAATGGAAATAAAGCATTAAGACTTAATCCCTAGTGGAAGTTACCCAAACAAAACATGTAGTAAAAGCAGACGTTTCAAACTGCTTTCACTGATGGGCCAAGATCAGAGGAACTTTTCAGGATTTCAGTTTCACCTCACCCTGGGAATGACATTTGCTGCTATTTAAAACAAACAACTGTAATCAAAAGACAAAACCTAGACACACTCTGAAAAGACAAGGAAATGCTTTTTCCTCCCTAACACAGTTTCAGGGCAAATTCACCTGTGTTTTTCTTCCCTTCTTTCATGTGGAGTGAGAGGGCTTCTTCTCACCATCATATTTTGCAGTATCTAATGAGGCAGCAATCACAGTTACACTGGCAGAGGCACAGAGGGAGGAGAAGGAGGAGAACCCCTTTTGGTCCTCCATGACCATTCTATAAAGCACAGTCAGACAATCCTATTAAATGTAGCCCTGTAATTGCAGAAGCACCCAGTTAATGAAAATCTCATTGTATCTTCTGCCTAAAGATCAAGGGTTTTTTGCTTCTAAGCACATTTTACTGTGGTGATGTATTCAGACAAACAGCTACGTTTCTATTTCCATATAACATTTTTGCATTTGTCAAAGGTTATTTGGCTTCCTTCTGTATTTGTGGGTTTGGAGGAGCATGGTCTCTTCTCCTGGGCATTGGCAGTACTGCTAACACACTTAGTCTCAGCACTTACACCTCACCTTGGGTGCAGAATGCTTACAGCTGAAGCTAATTGGAAAGCTTGGACCTGGGTGACATTGATGTGCTTGTCCTTACAGAAAACACTAGATTTCACTGGCAAAACCTCAAATGACACTTGGGCCTGGATTATACTGGCCATTGCCCCCTGGCTGTACCTTTCTGATGTATCTGCAGAATGTAAAAAGCTTTCAGCTGGAGGAACTTTGGCTTAAAAGAGGAAGGTCTGGGACTCTGCAGTTGATAAATACAACTTGCTCTGGAAGGCTCCTAAAAAAATTATTCTGTTTTTTTTTTTTTTTTTCCTTTCCTCCTTCCTGGTTTTTAGTGGTAATGAAGGCAAAAAAAAAAGAGATGCTGAGATAGTCTAGGGTTTTGTCTGCATATCTTTAGGGTTTCTTAAATGGATTTATTTATTTGTTTGTTTATTTATTTAATGCTGCTCTAAAATCTGATTTTGTTGGTCCCAGAGCTCACAGAATAGCCTGAAGAGCTTTTTCTTATTTCATCTTGCACATAGAATTAGTTTATAAACAAAAATAAGTCTTTTTAAATTGCAAGAGTTCACTCTTAATGCTGTGTGCTCACCAGTCATTCTATTCCAAGAACTAACCCTGCTTTTCCTTTGAACACAATTTCTGGGTGACTGGTTTTTCCTGACCCTTGAAGTACAGCATACCATCATCTTGCAATCAATGTACCATGCTACAGAAAGCTTGGGATGGAGTTAATGTGATGTTGGTCAGTGAATAAACCAAGTTTTTCCCAACAATTATTGTTTTTTTTTTTTTCCTTCTGGTAATCACTAGTGACCTTAGAAAAACAAACTGTGTTTGGATTCAAAAGACCAGCTCTCAGAGGAGTTAAAGTAATGGTCATTTTGCAGAAGGCCAACTATTCTTTCCTAGTTTAGTCCTTGCTTGACTGCTTTCTTCAAAGCTGAGTATGCTTGGATGTATTCTTTGGTATTTGAATGTTAGGAAATGGAAAATTAGAAATAATAATGGAGGAAATTACCATCTGGAAAATCTGTTGTGTATTCAAAGCACCTTTAGTTGCAAGCTTGCACTTTGTGGCCTTGACACATATTGTACCTAGAGATCAAGCTTGGATTTGAGCTTTCCCAAGGTTTTAGTGAGGGGCCTGGAAGGGGATTCATTCAGCTCAGCCTAACTTCAGCAGTTCTGGTGCCTGGTCCATGTCTAGATGTTTGCTTTTCAAAGGAGAGGGAGCACAGAGCTTGCTTTGACTCTAGATTCAAGCCCATGGCCAGGGTTGTCCCTTTGACTCCTGTGCAGAAAATCACCATGAGGAGCGAGTGAAGGTGAAAAAGAGATCATTTTCTTCCTTGCCTTTTTGCTGATCATCCAAAATGATCTGTGTCTTGGGGGAGCATATCAATAGTCAGTGGGAAAATCAGTGCTAGGAGAGTTAGGTGAGACATTCACAATAAGTCTAAGTTATTTGGCTTTCTTCTGGCACAGGTGAAATGCCAACAATCACTGTCCAAAGTATAGGTCTCATAGAAAGCTCAATGGCACTGGGAGCTGTACAGGTAGAGTTTATGAGCAGCCAGCTAAAAAAACAAAGCTGGTGCTGATCTTCCTATAGAAGTGTGGGTCTTCAAGAAGAAACTAAAATCTTAGCTCTGGCTCTTCACCATTTTCTTTAACAAGTCTTTGCTATACCCTTGCCTTGCTGAAGACCAAACCCATACTTTTCAACTGAGACCACTGTGAGCATGTACATGTGTTTGAAGTTAATTCAACTGCTTTACAGGAAACATGTCCCTTTAATCTTACATATTTGTATACTTAAACTTAAAAAGTAAAACAACCAACAAGCAAACCAATAAATTTTGCAATTTTGGGGAGAGATATTCAAGCCATTGTATATGCCAATGATACAGTTGCATGTAGAGCTGAGACTGCCTAGCTTTAACAAAGCCTAATGAGAATTCAAACAGGTGCAGATGAGGATTAGTAGGTTGGTTGTAAGAATAAGATGGTTTAAACTTTTCCCTGTTAGTCCTTAGAAAGAGAAAAAATGCCTTGATCTGTTTAGCCTGATGAGCAGACACTTTTAAGTGGATAGGAGAACTATTTGTAAGTGGATTGGAGGGTTATGTATCAAAGAGGGGGAAATCCAGTATAAGAGGATATTACTAGCCTTAGATCATGTGTTTATTATCTGGTGAATTTAGACTGGAGACTGGAAGGTTCCTAGAACACTTGCAGAGTGAAGCTCCAGCTAGGTCTGGAGGGAGTGAGGAGTTTAAACTGTTGGGAGACTGAGCACAATAAACCCAATGGAAGGGATTGTGTGACTAATTTGGGGAATTCCTGGAGATAAGAATCCTTATGTATCTCCTAGGTTCAAAAGGAAACCAGATCACTGCTTGCACTGCATTTGTTTTCTGGTAATCCTGTGCTAAGACTTTTGGTCCTTTCTTGTAGGACTCAGCAGAGCTTAGTCCCTCTAAAGCATTGAACAAACTTTGTTTAAAACTTTTCTTGCTTATTGCAGGGATCTAGCACATCAGCTGTGCCTTCAGCCTCTTTTGCTGTCTGCTGTCTACAGCTGTTTTGTCTGAGCTGTTATTTAAGTCACTGTTTGGTTATGAATATTGGGCAGGTATTCTAATGTGGAAGTGGCTACCTGGACATCTGTCGCTGTCAGACCTGCATCCCAGTTCTCCACTCCTACTAGTGGGAGAGCTGCTGATTTCTTTTTCCCCTCACAAGGTGCTGGTAATCCAGTAGTGTTCTCCCCTCCTTTGTTTATCCAGATAGTTTGTCTTTGAAGGCTATTTATTTTTATTGTTTTGAACATTTCAGGAGACACATTGCTGTTTACTCAAGCAAAAGCCTAGAGAACAGCTGAGGGCTTGTCATGCTGCACTAACTGAATCCAAATTTACTTTGCCTCAGATATTCCTCCTTTCCTGTGCTTTAAAAAAACAAACAAATAAAAATAATAAAAAAATATGGAGGAGAAGCACTCTCTAGATTCCTTAAATATATTTTGTGTCCCAGTGTTATGGCAGAGCTCTGTATGTGACTAATGGCAGCAGCAGTACTCCTCCTCCCTAGGATGCACAGGCAAGGAGGTTTATTTACTTTATTTCTCTGATGGCTTTAGCAAAGGTGAAATAGCTATGAAATTTCAGAGAGTACTGGTCATACCTTTATCTCCCAGTTTACTTTGCTCAGTAGTGCATAGCTGATTCCTTTGTTCTTCAGAGGTTGCTGTTTAAAAGAACTTGCTTTGTAGCAAGCTACTGCCTGTGCTTTAAGCTGGGGAACAAAAACACAGTGCCAGCTACAAGGTCATGCTGCTGTACTTTTCCTTGCAACTTTTAACAAATTTAGACCACTGTTATTGCACACAGAATCCAGCAAGGCTATAATCACCATTAAAGAGGGTGGTTGGTTTCTGTTTAGTTTGGGTTTCACTATTTTAGGGCAGACGGGAAAAATATTGATGCAGTATTTTTAGGACAGAAATAATCTTTTCTGTTTACATTTGTGGAGTGAACACAGTCAGGTCCTTGCAGTCACTGGGGCATTTGCTGGTATCTTCTCTCCTCATGCAGGCCTCCTACAGCATTGCAGGAACCTGAGACCACCTGTCTAATGTGACTAAAAACTGCCTGTCGTGTTCAGAAGCTGTTAGGAAATGCAAAGCTAGGCAGATGCACAGCAGATGAAGTCTGCTGGCTTTCCAGTTGTGATATATACAGAGAACAGTAGCTCTGGAGATATGCTGCTACATGCATTCTGCAATTAGGTAATTGGAAGAGGAGAGGGAGGAAGGATAGAGATGTTTGTATCATCTGATGGCAGGGAACAATGTCATAGCATACCTGGGTGCTGCTGACCTTGTTTCTCAGACAAATGCTACTGTGTTTTGAAGTTAAAAAAAAGCATAGAAACCCAGTATCCAAAGGGTTTCAAAACTTCATTGTATCTGCCAAATATTTCCAGCTGTTATTGCCTTCCACTTATTTCCCACAGCATCTTGGCCTGGGTCTGCTAGTAATCTTTCTTTGTTGATGGCATGAGATATTAGCTGAGCCAATGTTTGTGCAGCTCAGAAGGATATTCCTCAAGCCTTACTTCATTAATGATTTTAAAGCCTGTTAACCTGTTTATCTTCAAAGAATGGAAACTTTTAGTGCTAAATAATTTGGGCAACATTTATGTAGGTTTTGATAATGAGTACATTTAGATATCAGACTCCAGTCTGTCTTGTAAACTAGGAGCCCTCACATGTACTTCAGTTGCTTCTCACTGAGTGAGATTAGACTGCATACATGGGTATCTTAAGCAGCACTACATTTGCTAACTCCAAGCCACTGAGTGTTTCAGAAGAAAACAATTGCTAAGATACTTGGTAGTGGAAAACTTGAGGATGGTTTATTATAGGTTCTGTGGTCATCCATGGGTTGCCTTGTGGCATAGCATCATCTTCTGAGTGGTTTGATTTAATTCAGTCTAGAGCAGTAGGGGATATCTTGGATATTGTGGGATCAGCTGCTGTCTAGCAGGAGGCTTAATAAAGTTGTATGTGCAAAGTCTGTCCAAAATTTCTTATACATCAGCATGCAGTGCTTTCTTCAAGAGCTGATGTCAAACTACTCGAGGAACTCAAAACCACAGTCTGGCTGCCTGACTGCTTTTTGTTGTTGTTCTAGCTTTCAAACATTCATTAGAAAGGAAGGAAGTTTTTGCTTTAATTTTCTTTTCCACCTTTTACATTGGTGCTGCTTGCATTTTACATTTCTTTTTGTTTTGGAGAAGAAAACATCCTACTTGGTTGTTAATTGTTGTAAACAGCTACTTAGCACTTTGCAATCTCTAATGAATTAATCTCTTTAATGCTGGGTAAGTGCTACATGTATTTAAGAGCTCAGGAGTGTCAGTGAGACATACCTAAGGCCATAAAGTGTGTCAGGAGTGTAGATGAGGATTTAATTTGAGAACCTTTCTGTGACTCACTGTAGTTAATGTGCTAACAGTGTCAGCCTGTGGGTTTGTGTAGGAGCCAGGGTTTGCATTATTCTAGAGATTACATCTTTCTTATTGTTCTAAAACAGCTCTTTCAGGTGGTGTCATTTTCCTTTCAGAAGTGGATATTTTTAAGAGCTTGCTTCTGTGTAACTGGAATGTTAATTTTACTTGAAAGGAAGTCTGATTTACAGCTAAAGCAAAACATTAACTGTTTCAATATCTGCCCAAGAAGTTAGAATACAAAAGGTGAAATTCCCTTCTCCTTCTGCCAGCAGCTGGGCTTAGAGAGACAACTTGCTCTCTCTTCCACTTGCCTGTCTGCAGGACCCCTGAAACCAACTTGTGCTGCTGAGCCCTGGAGATGCCTCCAAACCTTGCATGGCAGAACTAAGGGTGTCACAGCCAGGAGCAATCTGACATGCATCTGATAATGCAGCCTCAGATCAAACAGATTTGGGGCTGAGGAGCCTCTTGGAGACAGCACAGGCAGACTCTGCCCAAAAGGCCCCTCTGCACTCCAACTGACAAATGGAGCACTTTGATCTTTCTGGGAAGGTGAGGGGAAAAAAACCCTTTTATCCTAAAAAACTGACAGAAACTCTATGCAGAAAAGGCATCACTTGCTTTATTACCAACAGCTCAGCTCTGGTACAGCAGAACACAAGGCACTGTTGAAGCACTGGGTTATCAGAGCCACAACAGAAGCAGCAGCTCACAGGGATACAAGATGCTTTCGTTTCACGTTGGCATTCAGCAGTTGTGTTTCTGTTATTTAAACTTCCTGACTTGGGAATACCACTGGCTCTGCACTCACAGCCTGGACTTCACCACTTAAATGTGTGTGACTATGGCTATAGTTTGGAGGTTTCTTTTTTTCCTTCTGTTTTTTACAAGTACCTTTGATATTGCTTCAGTTTCTCTTTCAGAATTCAAGGTATGACTAGAAAAATTGCTGAAAGAGATAGGTGGGATGGAGAGGGGGAAATCATTTCCCAATCACATATGACTTTTTCCTCCTTTTTTGCCTCAATACCTTTGCCAGTTGTTGCTAAATGAAACTTAGAGCTCAAAAAAGGAGAGGTTAGTTTTTGTAGCTGAACTTCTCGTTTAGACACCTGAACACCTTCATTCCTCTTTGAGTGAAGTAAGAATGCCAACTAGTGGTCAGATCTTTCACAGAGAAGAGACTTAGTATGCTGGAAAAGGATATAATTGTAATTAAAATAGATGTAAGTGATAACAGCTTTTATGACAATCTCACTAGTCAGCTTTCTGATAGGGAAAAAGTTTGTATTTATTGGTTTTGTTTAATAAGGCATTGCAGTTAGTGATGTACCAAGTGTGTCTTTATGTTAATGATGTGTTGTCCTCTGGCCATGCATTAATAGAGTATGATGTTTGTTTGTTTGTCCAAAATTAATTCATCCCATAAGTGATCTGATCACCTGTGTTAATGGCTCCAAAATCAAAGAAAGGAGTATTTATTATCTCCATCTTGTTTCACAGTAGTATCTGGGTTCTCCTTTCTTAAACTCTAGATCTTCAGTGGGGCTAGAATAACCCACTCTGGCTCCTGTTGAAAGTTCATGGTTATTGTAACAACAATAGATGTTCTTCCAATATCACTGGCAGCTTTTGTCCTTCCTCACCTGAGTCTTAGTTTTAAACATATGTCACCTCGTCCTGCTGTGAATTAGAGCAGAACTAATTCCTGTTCAGTGATTTTACTTTTTAGTTAAGTCTCTTCTAAGGAACTGCACTTTCTGAAGTTAACAGCATGTTGTCACAGATGGTGTTTGTTTCTAGGAGTGATGACACTTGATCTTTAGATAGGTCACTGCTAAATCTTGTGTTCCATGGTGGGAGGTGCAGAGTAAAAGGCTGCACTTTTTGGGAGGACAGAACAGGTGACCCTAAACTGACCAATGATGTATTCCACTCCAAATACATCATATTCAGTATAAAGGTGAGGGATCATGAGGGTCAAGCTCTCTTCTTCAATAGCTAGTGTCTGAGGAGGCCTCTGTCCATTTTGCCTTCAATCCCAATCCATGTGTTCCAGAATCCATGTCCTGAATCTGGTTCCAGTCTGCTGCTGAGTCCAGCCTGGGTCTTCCCCAGTGCTTGTCCAACAGCCTCAGTGGTGACAGTGATGTAACTGCCATCAGGGGAGCTGAGTTTGAGATTGGGTTTGTATACATTTCATTGCATTGTTGTTATTTTCACTGAAGTGGTTTTAGTTTTCCAATCCATAACTATCTCTCCCTTCTTCCTTTTCTCTTTCCCTTTGGGAAGGGAGAGAGGCTAACAGAGAACATCTGTCACTCATGTAGTGGCCAGCCCAGCCCTAACCCTTGACACATGCTATCAAAGCTCATGAGGTGCTGTGCCACAAGTCTTTCTTCTCATGTCACTGAAGGACTCTTTTTGTATCATGATGTTTAGATGCACATGTAAATATTATTGCTTGTAAACTGGATACCAGTATCTACATTTAAATATCAACTTTAGGTATTAAAGAGGTAAAACTGTACAGCAGCTATTTGGGGTTTTTTAATAGATGGGGGGGGGGATGTGGATTTTTTCCCTTGTCAAAACTGCATCCTTCCTGTAGTGTTCACTTAGCACTCAATTCTTTTAGAAGACTCCTGGGCTGATGTTAATAAGGCAATTCCACTAGCTGACAGAGGGAAAGAAAGAGATCCAGATGTGGGAGACAACTCTCTGAATTCTACAAACTAGTTACAAATGAAGGTATCTTCTTAATGTGCCTCACCTAGAGGCTCTCAGAGTCTGCAGCCTGTAGGTGCTGGGCCTTCAGTACCTCCAGTTCTCTTGATGTCCAGGGCTTCTAGCAGCAGTCTAATGTTGGGGTACATTATTCTTTTAGGCTATGGGAAACATCCCTTGCAGTTTCTCCTAGAGATTGGCCTGCTTATGTCCCTGCCTGCCTCTTGAAAAGCAAGCTTTCCATGTGTTATCAGGTACTTATTAATTTTGCATTCTTAACAGTTTTGAGCATATCTCTGCTGTTCATCCTGTTTTATGGCTTCTTGAAAGAATAGTGGCCTTATATCTTCTGTGAAGTCAGCTTGTTTGTGTGTGCCTCTTCTTCCTTATAAATACAACAGTGACTTGTATTTTATTGGATCCAAAGGCAAGCCCAACTCACTTCTTTGATGCTTAGTGAACCTTGGATCAACTCCTTGCTCTCATTTCTTTAGCTGTGATGCCGATATCAGGAGCTCTTATTCACTCTGAGTCACAGCAAAATGTGGATCACACTTTAAGGAAGTATTTTGGGGTTTTGGTTTGCTTGTTTTGGTTTGCACTAAAGCTTCAAAACCTTCCCCTTCTGGCAGGCTTCTGTAAATGCTGTAGTCTTCCACCATGGAATAACCCAGACAGAAAGCTCTTCCCTCTGATCCTGCAGCATCAGGAACTGGAGTCTGCTCTTTGTGGCTGTGAAATTGTCCAGTGACAGCTTATGGCACTGCTAAGTGCAAGATTTGTCTGAGCATCCTTAGCCCATGTGGTCCTTCAGCTCTGCTTTCACATCCCTGACAGACGAATACTGAGCTTTGGCACTGAGTGCTTCAGAGCACCATATAGTCCAGGGCAATCCTAAAGCATCCCAGGTGTTTTGGAGGACAGTGGGGATACACCATCTCCTCTGGCTCTTCTGTACTCCCACAGGGTTTCTGGGTTTCTCTGTCCTTCTTCTATCTCCAGACCCAGGGGTCTTGATTTTTCTCCTGCTGCTTTGTTTGTTCAGTGCTGGCAAACCCAGAGGCAGCCTCCTAGCAGCCACAGCTCATTCATTTACTTTATAAATCTGTGACTCCTTTGAAGATCATTTACTCACAACATTCACAGAAACTCTTTTCTTAGCACCACTGCTGAATTTGGAAGCCCTCAATGTTGCCAGTGGCTCAGCTATCTTCAGACCTGGTTTTTTGCTCTTTCTTCCCTTGTCTCCAGGCTCCATGGTTTGCATATTGCTTTTATTCTCCTCTTTTTTCCTTTTTTTTTTTAATTTTATTTTAATTTTAGCTCAGAGACATCAAACACTGACTTCATTTCTGGGTATCTGTATTTCCTGCTTTCTTGCCCTTTGTAGCCTGAAGGCAGCTTAAGTTCATAATTAAACTATGGGCAAGACAGGGGAACTGTTTGCTGCATGAACTCAGCAGCATTAACCATTAACTATGCCTCTCTTTGTTTACTTTTAATGAAGGAAGAAATGGAAAAATTAACATTTTGGCTCTCACCTGAGTTGGTACATGAGTTTTATGGACATGGGCACCTAGAGAAGAGAAAGATGCAGCCATTGCTTCCTTATGATCTCTTCCATTTCTGCTCTTGGAGAAAGGATTCCAGAATGTGTTTCCTCCCACCTCAGTTTTTTCTCCCTTTCTTTCTCACCTCTCCCTTGACCTTGCATCACCAACAAGCTTAAAGAGAAGGAAGAGGGAGTAGAAAGGTGAAGGAGTTCCCAATCCACCCTTCTTCTCCCGATTGCAGCCTTTCCTCTTCCCTTCTTGGCAGTAGAATGCTGCTTTCTTGCTTTTGGGGTTTCTCAGTTGCTAGGAATTCAAAATATTTGTGGCTTTTGAATAAATGATTTTGGAAATTGCGTCAGTGCTGGGGGGCCTGGGGTTGGAAATGCCAAGTGTTACCTAAGTGGAATACTTGGCAGCCCAACATGGCACTGTGTGAGGAGAGATGAACCTGGGGCAAGAGGGGTCAAGTGCCAAGGGTAGAAGGGCCTCCAGCCATCTCTGAGTCAGAGTCAGGCAGAGGAGCAGTGCTGGGATTGCAGAGGGTGAGGTGGCTGCTGCTGGAGCTGAACATTTGTCCTTCAGGAGAAGCAGCCCACCCACAGACCTCCATGGCAGAGGGAAACCACAGGCTACATGGGGAGGTGAGCAGATAAGGAGCAGAAATATTTGCCTGGTAGGAAGAAAGAGTTTTCTGAAGAAGGACCAAAGCTCATGGAGACCCAACAAAAATTCTTTAAAATAATGTTTAAAAGACCAAAAAAATTATTCACTGAGAGAGTTGTTAGGCATTGGAACAGGCTACCCAGGGCAATGGTGGGGTCACCATCCCTGGAGGGGTTCAAAAAACATACAGATGTGGTACTGAGGGACATGGTTTAGTGCCATGGTGGTGCTAAGTTGACAGTTGGACTTGGTGCTTCCTTCTTTCAAGCCTGCTGCGTGCCACAAGAGTCTGGGCAAATTACTTCCCTCTTCACCCTCCCTGTACAAAACTGTCCTACCTAGCAGCTTCAGAAATGAATGATGAGCACAACTAGAAATCAAGAAGCCTTGTCCTAGGAGTCTGTGGACAAAGTTCCTCACAGGGAAGTAAGTAGAAAAAAACAGAGGAGTCATCCCTCCCTCACATTGGCATAACATGCAACTCTGGGGAGTAACAGACAGACCAAGAGAATCCTGCCTTCTCCAGGGAAGGCTTAAGATGTTCACATTCCTGTATTCTTTGGCATGTGAGGAAAATACTGTTTGTTCTATTAAACTCAATATTTCAGTAATACCAGCAGAAGAATTTACAAATCACATGGACAATAATGGAGAGGTTAGTCTTTGTGCATGGGATATCTCTGACAAAGAACCTGGAATGCTTGAATGTGTCCTAGCCGTTTGCTGTAAACATGTAAGTTTGTTAGTGCAGCTTTCTACAATGTATTGATCATTTGGCTGCTTTCTTTTGCCTGCAGAATCTGAATGCCTGTTGCCAGCAGAAGTGACTCTTCTTCAGTCAAAGTGAAGAGTCCCTTTATTCTCTAAGGAAAGGATTTTACATTATCAGGAAATTTTACTCAAGCAGAAGGGAGAGAGGATTTTGGGTTGGGTTGGGCTTTTTTTGTTCCTTTCTTTCTTTCTTTTTTTCCCCCCTCAGTCCAACTGCCCTTGCTAGCAGCTACACTGCAGTTCATGCAATGCCCTGACTTCTTTGCTCCTCATCATTGCCTGGCAATCTGAGAAAGTCTGGCTAAACCCTTCCAGGATTAGTCACTTTCAGTGGTGGAAAATGTTCAAGGACACGCTCATAAATATTGCTCAGTACCATTTTGTAACAATATACCTGAAGGAATTCTCTGCTTGCCATCATAATGTCCTACAACTTATAGTGGCCTGCTGCACTGTAGTTGTTCATCCACAGCTCTGGGGAAATTTTTATGGCCTGTGTTGCAAACTTCTCAAAATCCAAACCAGGAATTTTCCCTGTTGGTTCAGTTAGGTCCCCAATGGCTTGCTTCATTCTGTTGCCAAGGACTTGGAGGTCCAGGGCCTCATTTCCTTCTGTCCAGAGGTGGAGCTCAGATGTGGTGCATGTAGCTTGAGCTGTTCTTTTCTGGATGCTTTGGAGAACACAAGTGTCATGCAGACTTGAGGCAGATAGGAGATGTCCTGCTCTGACCTCTTCTACCTTTCCAGGAATTTGCTTCAGGCAAAGCTGACCTGGCCAAAGTCTCCTGCCCTCCATCTAACTCTAGGCAAATTCTCCACTTTCTGTTCTTATGATGAATTAGGGACAAATACCTGGACTGCAGAGACTTCTCTTGATAGACATGAGTACCCCAAATCCTCTTAATCACCTCACTATTTTCCTTTGAAAACTAGTTTGTATTTTGCTGACATCTGGTAAGTGCAGATTGAGCTCTTGATCTCCTAGATAAAGAGGTTTGGTGATCTGATGGAAGGACATAGTTGGGGAAGGAGTTGCAGATTAAGGGGGAGTGTGTGTATAGGGGTGGTTGTGAGGTGGGAGAGAATGTGGGAGCAGGGTAGAGGATTTTAGGTGAGGTGTGGAGTGAGAAGAGGATGGTAAAAGGCTTCAGTGTGGGCTGTGGTGTCAGGACTAGGAATTTGAAACAGGAGAGTGTTTAAAGAGAAGAAGCTCATGAATGGGAGAGGCTGAGGGCACTGTGGTTAACTTACAGGACATTTGTTATTTGAAACAGGAGTGGTGAGAAAGGATTGGGGATTGGAGGCAATCTGGAAGGAAAGGGGGTGATGAGGACAAAGGAAGGAGTTGTAGAGTGAAGCCAGTTAGGTCATTTTTGCTTTTAGTGGGTAACTGCAGTACAGGGGGGTGAGGGATATGACATCTGGGTCAGAAAAGGGGAAGTACTGGGGACTTGGAGTGTGGGTCAGAAGCAGGGTAGGTTAGGAGGAGGCTTAAGGCTCAGGAGGGACTGTGGTTACCAGTGGGCAATCCTTGTCCCTATTCATCCACCTTTCTCACTCAGACACCTTGAAGCAAGACTCAGGAACAAGAGACACCCAGACCCACTTCCTTGCTTCTCCTCTTTGCCTCTTCCACTATGTTCCAGACCAGCAGGAACCACCTGTGAAGCCCTCTCGCAGTGCTTGTCTTCTCCCCTTGTCCCATGC
The DNA here is from genome assembly GCA_013399015.1 of Galbula dea. Classification (NCBI taxonomy): domain Eukaryota; kingdom Metazoa; phylum Chordata; class Aves; order Piciformes; family Galbulidae; genus Galbula; species Galbula dea. The sequence goes on from VWZX01008820.1 coordinate 40,743, forward strand.
CATAGAAGCAGCTCACCAAGCAACACAGCAGAAACTCAAGAGTCCAAAGTTCTCAGTACTTCCCATTCCCTGCAAGGGGCATGTTTGATCTCAGGCTGACTGCTTCTTTTAGGTAAACCTGGGCTTTGAACACATGTTCAAACGTGCAGGGCACAGTTCAGAATCACAGTGGCCTCAGTCATGTTTTCTTGTCTCTAAATATAAACCCCAAGTAGCAGGAGATAAGAACAACTTTATCCAGGTTTCTGCACAGTCTCATAGCTTTTGCCATTACTGCAGGTGCAACACTACATGAACACCTCTTCCACTTCTATTTTCAGATGAAATGCTTTTTATTAACACAATCTGAATGTGTTTTGATGGAGTCTGTAAAATGACTGCTGCAGAAATGACTGAACAGCCTATGAAATATAACAACTGCAAATGTGGCCTACTAATTTGCTCTCAGGTAATGTGAGACAATATCATCACAACCTTGCAAAACCTATGAATATATGGTAATTCTTTTAAAATATTACATGTAGCAACCAGAAACAGGCACTAGGTATTGTTGTAAAAGAACTTTACTTGAAAAACAGTGTGTTTCTGCTGTCAGGGGACTAGGCAATTCCCAGGTAGGTTGTACCTACAGACATTGATGTGAGCATATCCTTAGACCAGCTTTAATATTTATGGGCTTTTTGTCAGTTATATTGCACATTTCAATGCTGGCAATTTGAAATAGCCTACTTGTAAAAGACAAGCAAGAAGTGAACAAAACAAGAAATCTTTTATTTGAGAAGCTTAGCCTGAAATATGGCCTTTAAGCAAGCAGCTGTGGGGTTCTTGGTGTTATAGAAAGAGGAATACAAACTCCTGGGCAGAATGTTGATGAAATAGTACTGAAATGTCTTTGCATGACCTCAGTATTGCAGGTAAAGTAATATAAAAAATATTGCACTGGCTTTTTTTGAAGGCCTAGAGCACAAAAATAAAGGTTTGCCTTCAGGTAAAATGTGATTCCTGGATGTGAAGTAAGAAACCATTTGATGGAACTCGATTATTGCAGCAGCCTGAGGTCCACCTTGCTGTTCTTACAAATAGTTAAGGTTCATGTGTCCTCCAGCCCCTGATGACTTGCCCTAACTGGGGATCTGTGAAATAAAATGGCATTCAGGACTGAAAAAAATCAAATTGAGCTCAAACCTATGATAATACATTTTAACTTCCTGAACAACCCAGGAAAGACACCTACTTTTTTGGTTGGTTTTGTGGTTGGTTGGTTGGTTGGTTTAAAGAGTAAAACTCTGGATGTTATGTTGTTTAACTGCAGTTATCTCAGCATTGCAGTTGTTGCAGTTATCTCAGTGCTAGGGTGTGGAACAGATAAAGGCACAGTCAAAAGGATAAATCAGCAGGATCAGCACAACATCACAAAGCCAAAGAAATAGGAAAATGATGGAAAAAGGTCAACAAAACAAGAAATATCAGGAAGGCAACAAAGAGGTGACAAACAAGGGCTGAAGACTGTCTGTGAAGACAAAGTAGGACTTTCAGGATTATGTCAGGAGCAAAAGGTCTGTGAGAGACTTCTTAAGCCAAGGGGAAGTTGTTCATGGATGTGCTAGACAGTGCTGGGAAACACAGTGGTTTCTTTACCTCAGCATTCACCAGGAAGAAAAGGCAAAAACCTGCCAGAACCAAAAAAATGTTTTGTAGAGCAAAAAAAAAAAAGGGAAAATAACTGAAAACTAAATCTGCTCACTGCAGCTGACAGAATAGTATAATGGTTCAGCAGAGCAGTGCCAGGGCAGCTGCCATCCAACCTTATTCCCCCCAAAAAAGGTAAAGGTGGCCAACTGTGGCAGGAGAACTGCAACATCTTCATTGGACCAGCACAGGATGGCTCATACTCAAAGTGCAGATCTTTCTTCCCTCTCTCCATGCATGCTGGGTTTTGGGGATGTCTTTGTGTGTGCAAAGCCTTGTATTTAACTTGAAGTCCTCCTTCTGCTTGCTTTCCTTAGGGGCTCCCATCTCTTTAGGATGTTTACTTGCTCTCACTCAGGCAGCACAGTCTGCTCAGAAAATGCTGGGTTTTAGACTCAGGGCTATCATCCCCATTTGTTTGGGCTCTGTGCCTTACCCAAAAGCTCTGGGGCTCAGAGGACCAAGGTCATATCATATTTATAAATGGGAGAAAATGAGGTGAGACTTGAGGTTGCAAAGCTCCCAGTCACAAATTGGAAAAGGTTAATGAAATTGAACAGAGCAAGAGAGTTTATTCCTACTGCTGCTCCTGCATCATTACCCATGAAGAAGAGGGCAACAGAATACTCTATTTTAACCATGGAACTGGTATGGTTCAGGCATGCAGAAAGGGTACCTTTTCTTCTGCTTGTATGCCAACCCTGACTGGAAGAAAGCACTGGCAGGCATCAGCACAGAGGCAAACAATTAAGTGAGAAGGTGATCTTGCAGTCACTAGCCCCTTCTTGCTGGCAGGAGGTAAAGCAAAGCTTCTAAAGCTTCCGTGACTATGACCCATGCAGTATATGCCTTGAGTCACTGGATACCCTTTCCCTGACCAAATCTAAATTCTGCTAAATCTATAAGGTACTTCATTGGGTGACTCACCAAAAATATCCACTTAATTTCATAAGTGACCTGGCCTAACTTTAGTTTCTGGTTATTCACTCTTTGGTTAGCAAGGCCAAGCTCACAGGGAAGAGGCCAGATGGACTCTTCTATGCTTTCCAACCATCTTTTCCCTGGAAATTAGATCAAGATCCTTCAACTCATATAATCTAAATTGCTGCTCTTTGACACTTGTTTGGCAGCTGAGAAGGGCAGGATTCAAAACAGCATCTCAGAGGTGAAAGGCTACATATCCTGTTAGTGGGAAAGCTTTCATCTACAAAGCCAGTGGTATTTGTCAAGAGGCTGGAGAAGACTTGACATCAGGAAAAGCACTTGTGAAGCCCATCATAGTAGCCTAAATCTATTCACCTTGATTTAAAGCATTCTTTTCACAGTAAAATCTAAAAATGGAGCAAGACTGGTTATAACTTAAATGCAGGAACTGTGACAAATAACAATTTATATGAGGAAATGGAGGTTTCACAGGGAATGGGTTCCAAAGCAAACTTGTCTTATGACAAGGATACAAAGTTAATAGTCAAATAAACCAGGGGTTATTTTGTGTGTTTTTAATATTGTGGTTTGGTGGTTTGGGGTTTTGTTGTTGTTGTTTTGGTTTGGTTTTGTTTAAACAAAGATAAATAACAGAAGTATAGGACTGCCTGAAATTCAAGAAAGGCCTGCTTGTGATTAATAGACTGAAGAAACTGCTGAACAGTTTATGCCTGTGAAAGTACTACCTTTAGAATGTTGCTAAGATCAGGAAAAATGTAGATGATTGACTACTTTGCCTGTCAATCAAAGCTGCAGGAATGCAGGAATGAAAAGCTACTCTAGTTGATCTTGTTTGACTTGGGACATTGTCTGAATTTTTGTTCTTGAAACAATTCACTTTTAATAAAGAGTTGCTGGCTTTGTTCTGTTTGCTTTTTTTCCTTGCTCTGCTTTTTCTCTTGTAGAACAGTAAGGACTCAACTGAACTGCAGTTTGGTGTGGATTTCTCTAGAGAAGTCTCAGCTGCTGCAGGTTAAACTCTGAGGAGCTGAAGAGGAACAGACTGCATCCTTCCCAGTGCTACTTGGTTGGTACCAAATGACTGCACAGTCATTCTGTCTCCTTTTCTCTACTAGGTTCCAGCAGGAGCTGGGATGTTGTACAAGCACAAGAGGAGGTCAGGCAGTTTGCTGAGCTTTGCTTTTTCACTCTGAAGTCGTGGCCTTCATGCTCCATTGAACAGAAATGGTCAGGAGTTCCTGGAGCAATTTTCCAAATAAAAGACACTTTATTTGTCATCCAAATACATTGCAAGAATGTTTCCACAGGAGATGTTTCCTGTAGTGTGGTAACTCTGTAGAGACCTGCAAATAAGCAGAGGCTGGGTACAGACAGACTGCATTATTGTGTCCCATGAGGTGACCCAGTAGCACTAATGTAGAGGCCACAGTCTCTGATCATTGAAATCAAGTGTTTACCCTTAATCAAGCAGAGCTGGGATTTGAATGAGAGATCTTTCTTAGTTTTTCTTTCTTTTTCCCATATAAATGCTCTAATTCTTTTGCTCTGTTTTCAGCAAAAGTAATCTCATCTTCCCTTTAGAAAATAATGAGTTTGTCCCTGTATGGAAAAAGAAAACTTCTACAAGATTAGAAGTTCCCTATTTTTTTACTATGTTCTAGGGCTAACAGTGCCACAGATGTGGAGCAGAAGGTCAGTGTTTGGGTCTTTAAGCTTGTGCATGAACCTTCATCCAAACAGAGTGTTAATTTGCTAATTGTAGGTATTTTTATATGTAGTAATGATGTTATCAGAACAGCTTGCTGCTTTACTGCTGTCTTTGGCCTCTCCTGCTTTCCCTAGGGATGACCTTACCACATCTAACATACTCTGAGGAAATGAGCTGAAGGTGGGAACCCCCATGCATCTGAAAACCTGTGTGTGCAGCAGTGTTGTTGGAGGAGCATGGCACAAGAGCATCCATCCCTCTTGCAGGTGTTGGGGATGTTTTCAATGATAAAGGCCCCAGGCATTCCCTTCTCCCTGTTTTTGTAGTTCTGAAGAAGTGAAGCATTTGCTGCAACTTGCCTTCCTCACATCTTCCTGAAGTTTGAGAAGCATTCACTCTTGGGTTAGTTCCTAGTCCAGGATCTCTACAACTTAAGTGCCTCAGGGCTTCCCTCTCACCTACCCACCATCAGCAGCAGCTTGACACCAGGTCTGCTCTGGAGATAGCCTGGTGGAGAAAGCTGCATTTACCCGGTTGGAAAAAGGAGCACTGGAAACTTTTCCTCTCTTAATAATGTCTTTTTGCTACCACCTAGTGGGCACCAGCAGGTGTGGTGAGAAAAGAGGCTCTCGTGGAGATGGAGGTGGGTAAAGATGAATAGTAAATACAACTGGAGAGCAGATGCCATTTTGTTTAGTCTCTAAAGATGCCTTTGTTCAGACATAGACACTAAACTGAGCCAACTATCTCAGTCTTAGCATTAGGCCTCTCTCTTTTCCTAAGGAATATCAAGACAGACACTTGCTAATGGATGTGTATAGCAGCTCTAGTTAGTATTCCTGTCAGCTGATGACCACTGAGAACCTGGTTGCTTCTGTTGTCTTGATTCCCATTGTTTTTTGTGTTTTACTGCGAGCCAACAACATGCAGTAAAAGTATTTCTGGAATAATTATGTTTGCTCTCTCTTAGCAAAAAAAATCTGTTATTTCATGTACATGATCAGTGTTTATTTTGCACTTCCCTACTAAAAACTACTTTTGTTCCAGAAGGTGAATGGGTACTGACACTCAGTGTTTTACAATCACTACCAACAGAACAGCTTCTTTTACTGAACACAGAACAATCTTTTCTAGCACTTCAACTGAACTGGGAAAATAACAAATAAATGAACAGAATATCAGATTTCCTCTGGAAAGAAAGAGCAGTAGTTGCAAACCCTGAAACTGAACTCTGAAATCTATTTAATGAAACAGGCATTAAATGTACAGGAAAACTTGATCCATTTTTGGATTAATAAACCACAAAGTTTCTGAAGAAAAAAGACTTCCAGAGCTCCTTTTTCAGTATCCCATGGCTTGGAAACATAGATGCTTTGTATTGTAGAACACAACAATGAAAATCCAATGTATTTCACTCTGTTCATGCATATGAGTGAATTAAAAACAAACTGAGATCCATCCAATCAGTTCTACAGCCAAAAAGACCACTCCATAATCAAAGGGTCTCTGCATATGTGATTTTACTTTTAGTGTGTAACTTATTTAACCCAGAATCACAAACATCCAAACAAACTGGAATTAGAGAAAGAGGGAGTGTGTATTCCTCTAATGTCACATAAATTGTACTTCAGGGCCTGATCCTAGAAGTAAATCACTTCTGGCCTCTGTAGGCAATCCACAAGCATATCCTCAGGAGATCAGTCTCAGAATTAGCTGTGTCTGCAGCAAGGGAAAAAAGGAGACAAAAAAATCTCAGTTCATATTGTACAGCTTTCCAGTGTTAGCTCTATGAATTACAGAAGAGATGATTAAAGCTGTCTAGCTTTTGGACTTGTCAGTCAGAGAGTGGGCTTTAGCAAATGGATCTGGAAATTCATTGTGGATGTAATAAACACATTTACTGGAAGAGCAGAGGTATTTTAAAAGTGAATTTTATCTCATATAAGCAGATGGCATAGATTTAAAATTTCAATTCTGTTTAGATCCCAAAAGATAAAGTAATCTGGATTGTGGAATACTACAGTTATTTACAAAACAATAAAAGAGAAATAAATCACAAGGCAGTCACAGTCTTTCTAACATGAATTAAAAATTATGAACCTAATACTCTGGCAGATTTTTTTCCATGCCAAACAAAACTACTGAGATGAATATAGAACTCTTGAAGGTAATCATCTCAAATGGCAGCAGAGGGTGCTATCATTTCTCCTTTGGTTTGGGGTGTCACAACTGAGTCTGTAGCTTTCTTACCCCCTGAGCTGTTACTCTCCAGAAGCTTGAAAAAACAAATCCTGAAATTACAGAATCACAGAGTGTTAGGGGTTGGAAGGGGCCTCTGGAGATCATCTAGTCCAACTCCCCTGGCAGAACAGGGTCACCTAGAGCTGGTTGCACAGGATGGTGACCAGGAAGGTTTTGAATGTCCCCAGAGACTCCACTAATTAATTTACTAAGTATTTCTTGAGAAAAAAAACCCCAAAAGTTTGAATGGCAAGAAAACAATGTGAACAGACAGCAGAGACAAATCAGGCTTCCTTTCCAATAAGTTATAGAGAATTTCAGGTGGCAGCTGCATTTTTACCCACTCTATCTATACAATAACAATCAAAAGGCAGGATTCTGGTCTTTTGAAGTTTTGGAACAATTTTCTAAAGTATCATCTTTGAACTAGATCAAAGTTATGAATATGGCAAAACAACCCCAGCTAGAATGGTCATTGGTTGTCATCTTCTAAATGTAATAAACCAGCTTATCTCCCTGTTCTGTTACAATGATTTCACTAAATAGTTAACATTTACAATAGACATTGTAACTAGTGAGAGATATTTACTGTGTTTTGTTTTCCTCAAATGCAAGTTTCCCATGAACTAACAAGGAATATTTTGGAGTTGTGACAGAAACATGAATTCTGCTTTGCCCATGTTTTAACGTATTTCAGCATACAAAACTGTAATGTAAGGGCTAGTATCTCAGCACCTTTCAGTCTGCACTGCTGAACACAGTACTGTACCCATTTTGAAACCACACAGATATGAAAATCTGCAATTCAGAGCCTCAGCTACTTCAATAAAAAGACAGATAAAACCTTTCCTTTCTGCCTAAAGGCAAAGTACCCTGATGCTGCTATTTAGGGAAGGGAAATTAATGACCATTTGTCACAAAGGAAGCAGCTCTTCTTTGCAGTTTAGTAAATGGATATGCAGAAAGCTCTGTGTGCAAATAGATGAGTGTGAGTCTGTGCACTTCAATCTATTTACATGTTCTCCAAGACCTCAACAACTAAAGCTAATGCTCCCTCAGCTCCATTGCACTAATTAAGCTGGGTCGTTAGAGTAATAATGGGTTGCCCTTCTCTCTGCATTTCTGCCAGGTAGCAAGCCAGCGTGTGGGGATGCTTATCTCATGGAGGAGAAAGCTCCTGTCAATTAATTAGATTAATCCATCAAGAGAATTAATGTGACTTGATTACTGTTGATATCAAAAAGCTGGCATGCACTACCAGATACCTGCAGCTGTAGGAAGGAAGCAACAATGCTCCAAACCCTGAGCCTGTACTACAGAGATTGCTGACACCACCAGGTTGAGAAATGCAAAGGGCGCCACAGGAGCTGAATGTTGCCACCAGTGCTCAGCTCAATTCAGTTGATTCTATCATGCAAAAATAAAAATACTCCACCAAATCAGTTTTCAGGTCTCTTGCTGTCTTAAGGAGCATGAAAGAGCAGAGAAACTAGAAAATTAATTAAGTAAAACTCTGCAGTCACCTTCCCTCCCCCTGTCCCCACTTTGGACATGGCTTTGACAGTTCTCTTGTCAGTTCTTTCAGCAGCCACTTCAGTTCTTTTGCTGCTACAGTGCCATAGCCAAGGTTCCTAAAGTTTGGAAGTTCCCAAGTACTGAAAAAAATAGTTCCTTAGGCTGGGAATAATTGGCTTGAGAGTAGAATGCAAAGATTCCTCTGTATCATAAATCTTAATATATAATGACAAGTTGACAGCTAGGATAAAGGAAAAGTTTTCCAAACTGCTGAAGTGGAAGTGTATAAAGAGCAAAAGGTTGTCTTCTTAGCAGAGAGAGATATGGTTGTGGGTTTCTTTGTATTACAGACATGGCAATTTAGAGTGGAACCAAGTTAAAAAAAAAATCACAGGCTTTTAAAGTGACCTTAATGCTGCCTCCCAAAAGTTAATGAGCAGTTCCAGAATTCCAGTAGTCAAAAATGAAGCAGCAGAGATCTATCAAGAGCACCCAACATTTTGACTAATCATTTACTTTGCTGCAGCAAAGAGGAGAAAGTCTTGGCTTATAGTCTTACACCTACAAAAAGACTACATTTAATAATGTTTTTCCCCCTCATGCATAGTGAAAAAGGCATAAAGTGACTCAAGAGTCACAGAGCAGTGCTCTTCAACTTCTCCCTGCTCTCCTAGCCACTGGGATTGGGTTTGGCTAAGGGTCCAGGACCTGTGTAAGCACTGGAGTAGAGAACAAACTGTGTAGATGTTTTGTTAAACAAACAAACAAAACAGTTGTTGTTCAGTGAAGCTGTTTGTTTAAAAACAGGATATACTAAAGTCAAGACTTTATGGATACAAATTTGTTTAGGTATTTGTCTGCAGTGTAACATTCATTTGCAGATGAGGTTACTGTAGTGCACTTAAGCATGATTTAAATAATAGAATTATAGAATTGTCATAGTTGGAAGGGACCTTAAAGCTTCCACTACTCTCTGGGCAACCTGTTCCACTGTCTCACCACCCTAACAGTGAAGAACTTCCTCCTGATATCCAATCTAAATCTCCCCTCCTCTAGTTTGCATCCATTCCCCCTGGTTCTATCACTGTCTGACCTCCTTATAAGTCCCTCCCCAGCTTTCTTGTAGTCCCTTTCAGATACTGGAAGGCCACAAGAAGGTCTCCTCAGAGCCTTCTCTTCGCCAGACTGAACAACCCCAACTTTCTGTCAATCTGTGTCTGATTTGTGGCACTCCTCCGTGTTTCCTAACAACACATGGCAACATAGGTAGCCTGACACAACCATAGAAGAGCTGTTTGGATGCACAATAGCAAATACATACCAAAAGAGGAAATTTTTAATCAAACCTGATAGCATGCCAATCACTGGGTGCAGTTTGCCAAGGTGGCATTCAGCTCAGGTATAACCAGTAGTCTGACAAACCAACGCCTACAGAACACAACGTGGCATTACCCAGCACTTCCTGGAGGAGCTGTTTTCAGAAACAGTAGCAAAAGAGGGGGGGGAAAAAAAAAGAATCCAAATAAAATAATGTCCTCTGCAGGCTATCTTAAACCACTTTGGACTGTTATTTCAAAATCCAATTTCCACAAATGAAGAGCAAAATGTCATTCACTGTGGCACTTTTTGCAAAGTCGGAAGGTTAAAAGAAAGTTGTTTTGTAACAAGGCATAAACTACGCATTTGAAAAATGATGGAGCTGGCAAAAAACCACCATTTTTTCCACATTAAGATAACTTAAGAACACCCAAATTGATTTTTATTATTCTTCTCATATTCACTTCTGAGCTGACACATGCATGAGATATTCAGCCCTAAAGGTCACTTCCGAGAAAGCTATAAGTAACTGGAAACAGCACTGCAGGATGAAATGATGTCTCATTGCTAGCTATTACTGCTGGAGAGTGAAAAATATTTTACTCCTGAGGCTAAGAGCCAGCTCCTGTAAATAAATTTCTATTTCTTGGCTGAAGCAGTAGCTGAAAGATGATGTGACAGAGCTGGTTTTCCTGATTTTAAGGTTTTGTTTAAAGAGAGGGTGGGACTGAACCAGTTTGAGCAGACACTGGCAAGGCTTGGTGTCCTAAGTTGACGGGAGCCCATTGAGCTCGTCTCCGTGGCCAGGAGCGGGCGGCAGAGCGAGCCGTAGCTCCTCTCACCCCACCGAAAGCAGGGCCCCCTGGCCATACCCGGCACGGGTGACAGCCTCTATCTTGCACCTTCCTAGGCCACCCAGTGCTCTTCTACGCTGGTTGCTCCAATGCCTGACACAGGTGTTGCTGGTCACCCCAGCTGCTAACATCTCACTCACCTTCTCCAGGATTTGGCCACCCCAGGCTTTAGTCTCTCCCTTCGCTTTTCTTTTTGGTGTCAACATTAGTCATTAAGGCTTAAATATAGAAAAAACAAACAAACAAAACCAAACAACCCCAAAACAAGACGAAAGGGGAAAGCATTCGGTGATTTACAGCTTTTCTGCAAAGCTAAACAGCCAGCTCTGCTATCAGTTCAGTAAAAGGAGAGGCAGGTTTAGCTCCTTGTCTGTAGCTCCCTATATAGTGCCTAACCACCGCGAGCATCCTGACTTCTGCTTTTCAGCTGCACACAAACCTGAGCGCCCCGGTTCTAGCGCCGGTCCCGGCACCCGCAGGTCCCGTCCGGAACCCGGAGGGCGGTGCACCCCTGGGCCCCGCCCCCTAGCTCGGCCGGCACAGCCGCCGCAGGGCCCCAGCAGCGCCCTTGCGCAGGCGCGGGGCCGCCATGTCGGCCGCCGTGGAGGAGCGGCTAGCTCAATTCCGCGCTGCCCGGGGCAGCGGAGCTGTTTCACCGCGCCTCCCGGAGACGCCGAGAAAAGCCGCGGCTCCGGAAGCCGCCGAGAAAAAGCAGGCCGCCGCGGCCGGCGCTCAGGTGGGCGCTGAGGTGAGCGGAGCAGGGCAGGGGCAGGGCAGGGGGGTGCGGCGGCAACTCGGTGCCTGACGCCACGTCTCACCGCCGCCCGGTGCCTGACGCCACGTCTCGCCGCCACCTCTACAGGCCCGACCCGGCGGGGCGCCACCTCCGGTGTGGGCGCGTCCGCTGCTGCTGAAGGTGCTGCTGTGGGCGGTGCTGCTGGCGCTGTTCGCGGAGCTGGAGCTGGGGCTGCCCTACTTCGTCCTGTCCCTTCTCTACTGGATGTACGCCGGCACCCGCGGCCCCGCCGAGCGGCGGCAGGGCGAGCTGAGCGCCTACTCCGTCTTCAACCCCGGCTGCGCCGCCATCGCTGGGACGCTGACGGCCGAGCAGCTGGAGCGGGAGTTGCACTACCGGCCCACAGCCGGCAGGTAGCGACCGGCCCGACGGCGGCGGTTGCGCCTGAGCTGTCCGGGACAGCCGCTTCGCTGGGGCAGCCCCCGCTATCTCCGCCCCCTTGTACCGCGGACCCAAGGGAAGGGCTGGGGGTGGAGGAAAAGGTAGTTGTTTTATACAAAACGCCGCTTACGCCTTACTCCTGGTCCGCGTCCGGTCCTGAATAAAACCGTAGCAAAGCGTGCACTCTGGTCTTGTTTCTTGAGGGACGGCAGGCAGTTGCTTTCCGTGCTGCTGTAGCGGCACTGAGAGGCGTAGCCTTTTCACACCTCTAGCTGTCAACCTGTTAGCTGATGAATTTCAGCCGCTGCTCACCTTTGACACCGGTAAGAGGAAGGCTGGGCTTTAACGACACCTAGTAGGTTGGCCAACCACTCTTCTTCCCAGCACTGGATAGAATCCTTATTCTGAAGACGAGATACGAGGCACTGTCACTATACCTAAAAGAGGCCCCAGCTTCTCTTTGGACCTGTGCCTTTCATCTAACAAATCTGATTCTACTGCACGTTCATGGTTTGCTTCATATTACAGCTTTCATCATTTGTAATGGAAGCAAAAAAGACACACTGTTCCTAGCAGGTAATCCATGTTTAACTATAATTTTGGAAAAGTTTAAGGTAAGTGTGCAGCAGACATGGAAATGCAGGAGGCCCTCAGCTGGAAGGGGATTTCCCAGTCTGTTTAGCACAGCACACTTAATAATGCTTCTCACCATGCCCCAGACTGGCAGATATACTTCTTGTATGATTCACTGGTATTTTTCATACACAGATCATTGCATTAGAACAGATCATTACTCCTGAGTCATAGTGAAGAGCATCTTGTAGAGCTTATGCTTATGATGACTGAGTTGAGAAGAAATGTCACAAATTGGTCTTTTAAATCCTATTTCATGATGCCTTTTCTAGATAAAGTTACACATGGGCTTCAGGTTTGGCTGGAACATGGTTGTGGAAACAAAAGGAAGTGTTCTTCATTGAATGTAATTGGACTGGAAAGAGAATAGTAGATTAAGGCACAAGTAATACGTTTAATGCTGCTAAGCATTTCTGAGTAGCTCACAGCACTCTCTTAGCTTCCAGTCTCTTGTATACATTCTAAATACTGCTATTTAAAGCCAAGTACAGGAGATTTGAATTTGCACGTATTCCACCATCCTCATAAAAATTCCAGAGTTCTCCCTTTCTGACTATACAAATAACTGCAGCATTTTGGTTTTGATTAATATAGCCTCTACAGGTAAAAAGGCCTTTTTGTAGTGGACATAGAATTGAAAATCTGAAGTTTTATTTCTTGGATAGAACCATAAACTGTGAGTCCATTCCTAGAAACTGTTCTAATTACAGGGTAAGAAGTAGAGAGGTGATACTTAAGTCCACCAGGAAGTGACAGAATTTTGTGGGTTGAAACTTTATTCACAAGGATAAAAAGAAACAACTGCAATGTTTATGGGGAGTTGATAATCTGATGCTTGTACAGTTAGATTCTGTGGGTGTTTTTTAAAACGAGCAAACACATGCAAATAAATATTAAATATAAGGTAACATCCATGAAATTATGATTTTTTTTAGCAGCAATACTGGAAAGAAAAGTTTTCATTTGCTATAAACTCTAGTTACATTATGTCCAGGTGAATCTATAGTCTTCTGTTTAATGCTTCATGAAGCAAGTTACCACAATATGTGAGCCTGAAACTGAAAGGCACAAGAAATAAAAATTCATACAGTTCATCTTTTCCAGTGCTTTCTGTTGCTTTGCTCATTTCATGCTACTCAAATAAATGCACATTATAAAGTTTGAACTAGAGATGGCATGAGTAACAACAAAGGCTTATAAAAGGTTTTACTGAAGTAGATAAAATATGATGGAGAAATTGGAGTTTAGGCCTTACTGAAAGTATTTATCAACATACAGGATTACTAGAATTCTCCTTTGGTGACAATTACTTTCACTGAGTTGCTCCCTCAGTACTTAGAATAGCTTTAAAAAGGTTTGAAAAGATGAGGGCTTAATCAGAGAGAAAAGGAAACTCCACCACAATCCTCTGCTTGGCTAAGGCCTCACTTTGTCATCCTATTCTTCTCTTGGATTCTAACAAGGTAGACCTTACAAAGGTAAGTCTGACATCTGGTGCTGGAGCTATTCTCATGGGCACAAAGCCCTCAGTTCTTAAGTGATAAGGAGGAACACAGTGAGCCTAGTAACTCAAAACCATGTGAAACTGCTGAAAGAATCTTGTGACAGCAACTGAGTACAGGTTTGTTACCCCAGATGTAAAAACTCTTCTTATGCCTGTCCACTCTCATTTGTTATGTATACTTTTTCCAGCCTCATAGCAAGTTCAAATGCTCCTGTAACTTCCTGTTGTCATAGCAAAATTGTCATCTTGTTAATATCCCCACAAGTAGCTACAATTTTTTAACTTCTTTTTCCAGGATTGCACACAACTAAGCAGGGCCCTGGAAAACTACCACCCAGTCTTGAATATTCATAAGTGAAATTATTCCTGCCAGTGTGTGTTATCATACAGGTGTAAATTTCTTCTCTCATCATGCTGCATTTTCACTTACCAGTGACTAATTTCACCATTCTTTTCCTATTCAAAGCACTTAATTACAGATGTTAAATAGAAGTATCAAGCATACTCTCTACATACAGGTAGCTAAATAATTAAGTGGTAGGACAGCAGTTAACATACACACGTTGTAGTCAGTTATTTTACTGATGGTCACACAACATAGAAGCTAGTTATTCAGTTTGCAGAAGAGTCTGAGGGGCTTCATTCCGAGGTCAGCTCTGCAACTGCTGTTCTAAAGGGAAGGCCTGGAACTGGCCCACATAGAAGCCAGCATGCTAAGTGTACACAATCCAGCCTGAGAACTGTGGTGGATTTTCACAAACGTGTCTGACTTCTTCCCTGGAGCTCAATTACAAGCATTATAGCAGAAGAAGGTAACCCATCCACTCTTAATTAAATTCTAACCTGATGCTTGCAAACCTAATCCACCTTGCAGGCAATTTGGGTTCTAATACAATGATTAAATAATCCCATGCAAAGCAATCTAGCTTCAGGCAGGAAAGATGCTGAATTACATCCCAGAATAGCCAGTCCACTTCCTTGGCAATGGGGCCTGTGAATGTAAGTGCAAAGAGAGCCTTGAAAATCAGGGGTTTTATCTCTGCTGACTAGTCTTAGCTGCTACGCCGTGGAAACTACCTCTTAAGAGAAGCCTATGGACAGGGATATTGTCAGAGCTAGTCTTTAGCACTTTGCCTCTCTGTTGTAAAAGGAGCCCGAATAACATCTGAATAAAGACATGTAAAGCTTCTTATTATGTGATGCAACAGATCAGGTCCTGCTTGTAAAGGTACCTGTTTTCCCCAGGAGCTCTTGACAGCACCAGGGAGGGTAACGTCATTAGTAGTGTAGGTGCAGAAGCCCGTTGAGCTTAGGATACTGTTTGAGGGGGGCGGAGTGGGGGTGGTGGAGTGGAATTTTTGAATCCCGCTGATGATGGGCAGGCTGTGGAGGAAAAGAAGGAGGAGGAGGAGGAAAAAAAAGGAGGAGGAGGAAGAAGAAAGCGGCGGGAACCGGGAACTGTCTTCGGTGCTGAACTCGCAGCCGGCTCCGAAATGCCTTCCGCCAGCCGTGCACCGTGCGGGCACCTCCCGTCGTGCGGAGAAAAGGAACAAGGCTGGCGAGAAAGCACAAGGTGAGCCCACACCGTGAACTACCGAACCTTTTCCAAGTAGGTGAAGTCTGCTAACAGCAGCCGTGGCCACCAGCTGACTTCCATGTGTTGACACCCACAGGAAGCTGAGTAGAGTTTAGAAAGAAGACGTCCTCTTGAAGCACAAGTCATTATCCTGTCCCTTGTTAACATCTCTGTCCCAACTGGAGAGTACCAGATAAAAAAGGAAGGGCTGTGCATTCAGGGCATATTTCCATCTGTGTCAATAGAGATACACATCTGTTAATAGCAGAAGAGGCTCCTACCAGATACTGGTTTGGGTTTTTTGTTTATTTTGTTTTGGCTTTTTTTTGAGTGAAGCTCAAAAAGATGATTCAGAAATCTACACCACACTACCTGCTGTACTGATAGACCTTCAGGATGCTGTTCTTCACCTACCTAGAAAACAGATAAGCATATTTTCAACTTTAGCTTTGGGAAACTCTTACTACAAAACTGATTCTTCCTTAAAATGCAAGTTGTATTGCACTAAATTCTCTTTTCCCCCTCTCTAAAACTGGTGATGGCACCTTACCTAATCCCCATAAAACTCTAAATATATTTTTTTTCACAATAATCATATTCTGTGTCCTTGTAATTTAATCAGTCAATCCCTCAGCTCACCCACTCAACAGTAATAAGCCATTGACCCTGTGGTTTCAGACTGGATCAATGCTATGCTTGAGTTTTGGATACCCGGAGGCCTTGCGTGCAAATAGGAAGAAACTCTTCTTTTAACTAACATTAGACGTGACCATTTTTCCCTCTGCTGTGTTGATCACATTAGCAGATTGCTTCCCCTAGAAACCTTTGTCCAACAGCCTGCAGGCAATGAGCAGCATATGCTTAAGTTTTTTTCTGGAGATGGCATACTTAAGCCACTTGCTTGGGTATTTAAGGGTTTTCAGGTACATTATGCAGTTCATTGTTCTCAGTCTGATTCACCTGCAGAAATCTTAGCTGAATGTGGCCTGACAAGTGGCAGCGTAGACACTACTGCCTACCGTGCCTCCACTACTGATGCTGTTGGCTGGGCACTTCAGAGGTTTCATACTGCTGTCTCTCTGGACATACAGATGTTCTAATCTCCAGCGCTCCCAGCTCTTTCGAAACTCCATCTGAACCTAACAGAAGCAAAGAAGGAGACAAAAGGAATGAATGTAGATCTCCACAGATCTTGACAAGACTCCATTGGAAAAGAGCAAGGAAAAAATAATGTCACCATACTACTGAGAAAGGCTGGCAATGCTTGAAACCTGCAATATTATTGCCTCCAATTATCTCATTAGTCCATTGTAGGGTACTCCATATTTAAAATATTATTGGCATTCACCCTTACTTGTAGAAATAAAGCTCTTTTATGCACCAGGAAGTCTTGTCTTCATTATTTTGTTCTAAGTTGTATTCAGCTGCAATACTGAATGTACTCTATGCCCTACCAGTACTAACAATTTAGTTGATTTTGTTTATCAGCCATGAAAAGACTGGCTTCTTGCTCAATACCATCACCACAGGTGTTCTGAAGAGTTCTGTTTTAACTTCTGGTTTGATTTAAACAGTATTATGTCTTTGAATATTTTGAATTGTTTGAATATTTACAGGGTGTTTTTTTTTACTCCATACAGAAATATTTATTCAGAATTGAAAGTTTATCCAGGGTCTTGGAACTGCTAAACAAGAACAGAATTTAGATCATCTTGTTCTATGGGCAAAGTTCTTGCCACTTGACTGAAGTAAGAACCTCCATTAGCTTTTAAAACATAAGGCAGAGGATATAAAATGGAACTTTTCTTTTTTTTACTCTAGAAAAAGGCAGGAGTGCAACTACTGTAATCAATTCATTATGGTTTGTACTTCAGCCTGGAATTAAGTTCACTCTAGATGGGTTATTCAAGTGAGCCATCTCAGGAGGGTTCCTTTTGGTTTCCTTTTAGGGTCTGGTAATGACCACCAAGAGACTAAATAGGCTGATGGTAGTTCTGGCACAGGCTTGTCATCATACCCAGGGCTGCTGAAAGCTTCATACTCTGAGGGAAGCTTCCTAGGGAACCAGCTGCTGTATGTCTTTCTTTGCCTGTTCGTTGTGAAGTACTGAATCTGGGAGGCAGCCCTAAAAAAAAGGAGCAAAGCCTTACACAACCAGTTGTCTTTTCTTGGTGGTTACCTCTAGCAGTGCTTGCCAGCTCTAGGCTACAGCCCTTGTAGTGACTACTGTTCTGGTGGGAACCAGCTGCATCTCTGCATTTCTGACAAAGGAACCTGTCCCTCTGGGTATTTACAACTAAATGAGA
Organism: Galbula dea; assembly: GCA_013399015.1. NCBI lineage: Eukaryota > Metazoa > Chordata > Aves > Piciformes > Galbulidae > Galbula > Galbula dea. The sequence continues at coordinate 58,208 of VWZX01008820.1, forward strand.
CAGAAGAAAAGATGCTGAGATAGAAGCTGGTACTTTACCCTGACAACTGTGGGTTATTGTGTCAAAAGCTACACAGACACCAGAAAAAGTGTGTGGAGTAGCTTGGCACTGAAGAATGAGGGAGAACAGCCTGATAAAGACAGAAGAGGAAACAGTGAGAGGCAGGGAACATACTGCCTGCAAAGAAGAATTGACTGTATTACCACTTCAGTACCTAGTACCTTTTGGGGGCATGGAGAACAGCTAGTTCAATAGGCAGCTCTGGGGAAAAAGCAGTTGCAGATATTTACAGGCAGATTCTGAAAGCAAGCATGAAGATACTTCCTGATAGAGCAAGTCAATGTGCAATAGAAACAAGTATCTTAGAATCAGTCAGGGAGGAAATGAGTCTTCAATCTGTCTGGACTTGACAGGCTGTATCCTAGAGCTATGATTCAAATAGCCTTCACGACCCAGATGAAGGGAATGGGAAGATCTGAACAAAAGACTGTAGCAGAGATGATGCCTTAGGAATGGATCTGAATGACAGAATATTAGTTTTCTCTCCAGAGGTTAGGAAAAGGGTAAAGAGCAGCTCTGCTGCCTGTGTCAAACTGAGTTTTTTTGCCCAGGCAGCTGTGAATGTATGACCAAGAGAATAGGTTAAGTTTTATTTAGTAAAGAGGCAGTTCCTGAGCACAGAAGTAGATCTACAGATCTCCCAACAAAATAAGTAGCCTAGTAACTTCCATGAGTGGACAAGATTCCCCAGAAATAACCTCCACTGGGAAAAGGGAACCAAGAACAAAACTTCCATGAGAAAGGGGAAGTAAAGAGGAATAAGAACTTGGAAAAGCTGGTCATGGAGGTTAAGATTGGAGAAGACTTGTCATGGAGAACTGTTGATTAAGGTTAACAGGGCTACTGGGCAAGGATGCTGAGAGTGTGGCAAGGAATCTGGAATCTGACTGCACACACACAGAGCTCTGGGGACCCCAGCATCAACCTTCTTGAGTGGGTCCAGAGGAGGGCTACAAAAATAATCAGAGGGCTGGAGCACCTCCCCTAAGAGGACAGGCTGAGAGAGTTGGGGTTGTTCAGCCTGGAGAAGAGAAGGCTCTGAGGGAACCTTATAGCAGCCTTCCAGTACATAAAGGAGCCCTACAGGAAAGATGGAGAGGAACAATTTTATTGGGGACTGTAGTGATAGGATGAGGGGTAATGTCTTAAAACTGAAAGAGGCTAGAGTTAGATTAGATAGTAGGAAGAAATTTTTTACAGTGAGGGTAGTGAGACACTGGAAGAGCTTGCCTAGAGAAGTTGTGAGTGCCTCATCCCTGGCACTGTTCAAAACCAGATTGGATAAGGCCTGGAGAAACCTAGTGGAAGGTGTCCCTGCCCATGGTGGGGGTTTGGAACTAGATGATCTTTAAGGTCCCTTCCAACCCAAACCATTCTGTGAATCTAAAGAAAAAATCCAAGAGTCCTGGAGTCAGAATAATCTTTAATGTAGAAGAGAATGAAAGAAGGAGGCAAAAAGGAGAGGCAAGACTAGAGAGAACAAAACCTGAACTAGCTTAAATCAGTTCTGGGGGAAAGAGGCAGCATCTCTGTGGTTTAGAGCATTTCTTACAGAAAGCAACACCAACAGCAGAAAAATTGGTCATATTAAAGCCAGCTCATTTTGCAAAGAGCATCGGTGATATCAGGCAATCTGATGAGACTCTGCTGCTGGCTTCTGAGCAATATCAGAGAAAATCCAGACTCTTTCAGGTGAAATGTGACTGAAATAGGAACAAATTATACTGGTTTTCCATAAGTAGATAGAAGACAAGGACATTTCTATAACTTTTAGCTTAATTCCTACTCTCAACCTGGCAGCAGGACTTGCAAAAAACTTTCATTCTCTATGGTTAAGAAATAGAATAGGAGTTAGTGAGTCCCAGACAAAAGTAAAAACATAGATCATATTGCAAACAAGGATGGGCTTCAGGCACCTATGGTTTGTCAGAAGGAAAATTAGTTTAGGCAAAACTCATAGTTTAGGAAAGAAATGGAAGGTACACTTGACCTAAACTCTTTACCTGGATTTATTTTATGGATGCTGATGACTGGGCTTGGCAAAATCCTTCTCCCTTCTTTTAAGAAGAGTTGGAAGAAGCAAAACAATTCACCCTGGATTGCCTCTCAGCTTGCTGTGAAGCTGAGAACATTATAGTTAGATTTTACAAATCACATTAGAAAGACAAAAGAACTATAACAACAGGAGATTTGGAGGACCTCAGAAATGAAAGTCAGCTACTTCACAGTAAATTCCCTCAAATGAAACAAGCCTACCTCCTTCAGGATTTGTAGCTTGGGCTATGAGGTAACTTTGCCCATGCATCACATGAAGGAAATTGTTGGGCATTACTTAGAAGAGGCCTGGCTGCTACTGTTCAGGGAATGTATGAGCAAAGGCTAAAGTGATGCACCAGCAGATGGTCCTGCATTTCAGGAATAAAGTACACCTGTAAAGCTGTGCAAGGGATTTGAAATAAATAGTCTGTAATTCATGCTTGACCAAAGCCTGCTGCTACCCACATCTGACTTTCACAAGCACTACAATTAACACAATTCACTTAAACAAAGTCTTACCCACAAGCTACAAAAGTGAACAGTCTCCTGCAGGGCTTAATTCAGGATGCCTGCTGCTTTTCTGTTGACTCCAGCCTGGCCATAATGACACAAGTAGGACATTTTTCCATGGATTCCAATTCCTTGATGAGGTCTATCTCTCAATAGGTGATTTTGAATTACCATCTCATGTTTAAAAGTAGAGATTGAACTTAATAATGTGCTGACAAATTGGCAGTGTTTGCTTCCCTTGCAAAGATGGCTGCTGAATGAATGAACAATAATAATCACTTAGAAGGCATCATAAGAGGTTCCTGCAAGACTGAAACAGAACAATACTCTTTTACACCAAGAGGGCTGGGATTCAGTAGAAGCCACAGAAGATGATACCTGTAACCAACTGACTCAAAGCCCTGGCTACATGTCTTCTGGCCCTGTGGGGAAAGCTCACCACACCATGAAGTCTGAATGAGAGCCAGTTTGAATGAGAGTGTGATGATGTCTTCAAGTAGCTGGGCCACAGGCAAATCAAACAAACCCAAACTGTATGGGCATTAACCAAGAGGACTCTCAACTTCACTAGCCACCTGATCTGAGTTCTCAGAATAAAATGGGCTCTACTCCCACATTCACCAAAACAAGCAAATAAGAAGCACTTTGAGATAGATTAAGAAGAGCAACTGTAGTCATTAATGAAAGAAAAGCTCCAGCAGTGCAAACTGTACAATTTTGAGCAAGACAACTGAAAAGATTCCATGCCTACAAATAGTGGCCCTAAATTATACTGCCTGAGTTCCTCCAACAACATTTGTCTGACCAGTTATCCTGTTTAGAGAAGGGTCTATTAAATAAAAAAGTCCAGAACAAGACCAATTTAGCAGTTCAAGACCAGTTTCAATTTTGTTCTCCTACAGTGGATGCTGATAAGGCAAATTGGCACAATCAGTGTCTCTCTTACCTCACTGTTGATGAAACAGTAGAGAATTGCAACCATCAGCCCCTGAAATCAACAAAAACCAGAAGAGCAGTGAGCAGAGCAGTTCCCTTGCTTCAGCAAACCAACTTGCAGAGGGCTAGAGGCTCCACACTGGCATGTCCCATATGAGACTGAAAGATGGAGAAAATCTGTGGTCCCTCTCAGCTCCAGTGGCAGAGGAGAAGTTTCACCAAACTGTGTCTCAAAGCACACAACCTTACCAAAAAGGAGCTACTGTTTTCTTCAGCTTGGTTTGTTTTTCTTAAGGATTCCTTTCCCCTTCTTTTTCCTTACCCAGTTTCAAGTTATAAACAGAACTGAACAATTCAGAGTGATCTTAAATACAGCTCTGTGCTAGACAAACAGGGTATGAGTGGGTAATCAGGGAAACTGGAATAATAATGATGCCCTTAGACAAGGAGACTCTTTTGAAATGGTCTTACCTAAGGCAATAGCTAAAAAAAGGATAATAAACCTACATCCTCCTCACATGCAGTTACAGCTATAGACAGCTGCCTCTCACAGCACAAATTTTCCAAGGAATACCAAAAACACTGCACAAAATTTGCTTTCAGCAATGCCATTATGTGATCACAGGAAAGCACAGCTAATTTCATTATTGCCTTGAAGTGCCCCATAGGAAGTAGACATTAATAGGTGGATAGAAATATCAGTTTACTGTGGTAAAGTTGAGGCACTGAAGAATAAGAGTCTATGACACTAACATCTAGGTGGGCTATTAAAACAGAGTCCTCAGCCTTTCCCTTCCACTGTCATAATCCTGTGATAGCCAGTGGTAAACTGAGAAATTGCCAGTGGTAAACTGAGAAACATAAAGAGCAGGGAACATGCAATGAACAAGAGAGAAAGCAGGTCCCCAAAGAACAATTAAAAATATCTTATCCATCTGGGCACAGCATGAGAGCTACCTGGAAAGAAGCAAAGGAGAGCTCAGTAAACAGCTTGACGAAGCGCAGCATTCCTCTGGCGTGCTCATCAGTTATAAAGGCAAAGATGACCTCATGGGTCCCCAGGAGTGGGATCAGAGTCAGTGTAGACTTGGCCAGCCTATGATCACAAACAAGGAAAAAACCCAAACAATGCCACTGAGTAGATCATTAGGATGATCTTTGTCCAGCCCAATGATCACTGGGAATCCCTGTTTCTGACACTGCTAACTCTGCCACTCTCCCGCTTTGTGTCCTGGGGTTCTGCTCCACAGACTGCTGGAATCAAATCCAATCCAATCCTCAAAATACCCTTAGTAGGTTTCAGCATGTTTTAACTGTCCCTGCTACTCCACTGCTGACCACTTCCTCTTGAGAGCAAAGCTCTGTATTCAGCCACAGGCTGTATTTCACCTGGGAAATCTCCTTCCAAACTCAGGCCATGGGTGGGCTTTCCTGCACTTGGGGTGTCTTCTTGTATCACAGAATCTTAGAGGTCCCCTTTTGCCCATCTGTTAGTGGGATAAATGACCAAAACCAACCTCACTGATGGCCTGAAAGACATAGTCTATCAACAATTGGAAACTTTTTAAACTATCTCAGCAAAGGAAGCACTTGCTGTCCCTTCTCACCTCCGGGGTGTGTCACATCTTCAAAACATTGTAACTAACAGTAACTGCAGAACCTTTTGTAAAAGCATTGAAACTGTCCTGGAGTGATGACTCCATGATTTAAATGGCAAGTTCAAAGACACAGGTAGCAAAGGAAACAGTGAAATAATCTGAAAGAAACCATTTTTCACCTGTGAGAACAATGCTCAGGGGTCTAAGCACAAGGAAATAGTCACAAGAATGGTCTTTAACTCTCTTTTGATAGCCATACATTCTAGCCACCCAAGAGGATAATGAAAGATGCCTGAGCCTCACATGGGAGTCTACAGGGTTATCACGGGCCACAGAACATCTTAACATCTCACAACAACCTGTCTTGGGATAATTCAGTAGATTCTAAATCACTCAGGAAGAAGGACTGTCAGTACCTCCTAGATCTTGTGTGCCCTAGGGCTGTTGACTGCTATTTTGAATCACAGAATCATAGATTCATTATTGTTGGAAAAGACCTCTAAGATCATCAGGTCCAGCTGTCAACCTATCATCATCATGCCATTAAATCATGTCACTAAGTGCTACATCTATACATTTTTTGAACCCCTCCAGGGATGGTGACTCCACCACTTCCCTGGGCTGCCTGTGCCAACATTTAGCAACCCTTTCGGTGAAGAAATTTTTCCTAACATCCAGTCTAAACCTCCCCTGATAGAACTTGAGGCTATTTCCTCTAGTCCTATCACTAGCAAGCTGGAAGAGGAGACCAAACCCCATGTAATCTTTCAGGCACAAAAAGCATCCAACCACCATATGACATACCTGCATTTTATGTCAGTTTTGCACATCAAATTAGCCTGTAGTTTGGAGATGATGATGCATATAACTCTGATAAAGATCAGGAAATTCACCTGGAGAAATCAAAGAAGGATTTCTATCATCATCAAGAAACACAAGTGCATAACCATACAAGAGAACTAGCTTGTGTATGCATGTGTAGGTGTCTGTGCACCCTGCTACTCTGCAGGTGCAGAATGAGCCCCAGAACTCAACTCCTTGCTAAAGAATTGTGCTTTAAATAGATTCTCTGTGAATGCACAGGTCCCTTGGGAAAGCACAGGCAAGTTCACTAAACAAAGCAGGAGAACTTACCTGTATCTCTAGGAAGTAAGACACAGTAAAAGTGTGGGCTGTCCCATTTGCCTTGTCTGGAGGCCTGAGACTGACAGAGTGTTGTGGCTATAGGACATGGCATTTCTGCACAATGCCACAGAATCTGTTGCTCCTCTGTAGCCCAGAACCTGGAATATTATCTTCTACCTCCTTGTACTACACCTGCCATAGCTTTCTGCACAAGAGGAGTTACCTGGATTGCTGCAGGATGCTGTTTTGTTATCATGTGCTGCCACCACAACATGAGAGCATGTGGGAAATTAAACAAAATTCTACTTGGCAATTCCAGTGACAGAATCCAATTTGCTTTCATAAAATCACATTTCTGAATTAAAATATCAGTACCCTCAGAGTTTATTAGCACTTGGCCATGCACTAGTGCCATGTCCACATCTGCTCTTTGCACTAGATCATGTCCTGCTCTGATGGAAATCTGCCAGCTTGCTGCATGTGCCCCATACTCACCCCAATGGCAATGAGAATGGGCAGTCTGATGATCAACCAGTAATTCATGTTATAGTTTCTGGTCCAACAACTAGGAAGATGGCAAAAAGGAGACAAGAAGAAAAAGTTTCAGTACATGACTAAAATTTCCCACTTTTCATTCTGTCCCAGCAATGCAGATGGAAAACAATACTGAGGACTGGATACCAGGAAAGCACATCATGCTGACATGGAAACAGATGCAGTCACTTCTTAGAAACACTGAATGCTCTGTACTATTGCAGCTATAATAAACCAACTGGATACTACTCACTGGCCTTTCTTGTCCACTAATGGCTAGCTGTCCTCCATAATTTGCTATGAGTTATCATCGGTTAATTGTGAAGATTTACTCTATTAAAGCCAAGGTCAAACATGTTACGTGGCTGAAAGTCAGACCTCTCCTGCATGCTTCCTCTTTCAGCATTATTTTATTACACTTCAGTCTTCAATGTCAGTCCATCATATTATTTAACTGTTAATTCTCTATCACTTTACCTACCATCACTTCTCTTGTATCAATATTTAGATCAGTCATCTACTTCATTGGTCCTTATTCTCAGAAAGGACCTACTAATTCATACTAGGAGAAAGCAATTGAGTCAGCAAACTCCAGTTCCTTCAGTATACATGTACAGCTTTCAGGCCCAAGGGGAGTTTTAAAATTTATAAGCCAGTAAAATCAAAGATGGGAGCAACAGTTCCCAAATTTGTTGGCCAGCTGAGCCCTCTGCCAAGGAAGGAACATGCTCCAGGCAACAGAACACGTAAGTCTCATTTTAGCTTTTTCAACTCCTCTGTGCTTGTACAATACTGGAGAACAATCACAAGAACAGTGGTGCCTGAAAGCCAAGGTTTGGCTCACTGGTTTGAAGAGACCTTTACACTAGGGAGTTTGTACATCTAGTTCTTTCAGGTCCTGCTCTGAGCACAGGCAACCACCCTCAACTGTAGGATGGGCCATGCCTGTGCACAGTGGCCCAGGTGTTGGAGCAGTGTTCACCTGTCACTTCACTTGTTGCTGCAGCCACAGCATTCTTCATATTTCTAGGAAATAACTTGGTTAGCCTCCTGCCATCATGCTCAGCACTACTGAAAAGCAAGAGTCAGGAAAGCCAGAAGGTTTCTGAGCTACACAGCCTGTGAAACAGTGCCGAAGAAAACACAGGTTCCTTCACAAGACAAGTTTCTCTTCATCTCCAAATCTTATTTGTTAAACCATCCAGGTCCTCAATTTTCTTTAAGGTTTCTTAACAGGCCTCTGAAACTTCAGCTTAGATAATGTGGTTGGAAAGTAAACCCTCCCCAAAACTCTACTGGGACAGTTAGCTGGAGAGGAGCCAGGAAACTGTGCAGCACATGGTAGAAGATCCACGTTGCAGCACACCCACAGGCACTCAGATCCTAGAGAGGATAGTGAAGTAGTGTGGCTGTGGCAATTCCCTATTCCCTTGCAGCTACTACAAGCCTAAGAAGGGCTCAGGATTTGATTCTTCCTTTCAATTTCAGCTGAATGCACATAACAAGGATATTATTGCAACCATCAGCTCCACAACCTACAAGTCAATTGTAGTGTAGCTACTGGAGGAAAAAAAAAAGTGCCTACCCTGTGTGTTGTCAGCATACCTGAGCTGGAATCTGAGGAACAGAACTTCTTATTTGGTATGTGGGGCTGGAGGGCAGCTTCACACAGCTTTTACAGCTAATTTCATTGGAACCCCCTCAAGATCAACAGGATAATAGGCAGAGCTGGAAGTGGAGTTCTAATTTTCTGACTAGCTGCAGTGGAAGCAAAGGCAATTGGAACTTTTCCTGATAATGACAGAAGTTGAGAAACAATTCTTTACATTAACTCTGCAGTGTTCCTGTGGGTATTAATTTGCTTCCTGTGGAACAGGGCACTTTGAGCTACTTCTAAATTTCTACCAGTATGTGCAAATAAAAATGCCATTACAGCCCAATTAAAGTGTCATAGCTATTAAAGTGTCCAGAAAATATAACTGTTAGATCTGTATACAATTTCTTGTCCTTTTTTTGTGCTTTCTGGGGTTGTCACACTGAAAAATACCCAAACATCTTTTGTGCTTGGGATCTATCCATGCAGTTTGCTCAGCACCACTCAGAAGATGCTTGGCAACTAATAGCCTCAGAGCCATAAAGGGAGAATTGGTCCAGTGAAACAAATGATACTGGGAAGTTTCTGCCTTTGTTTAACAATCTGATGTTGTTTTTCTGAAAAGGAAAACACTGAATTTTTACCTTGAAGAGGTACCTAGAATGGGTCAACTGTTGTTAAAAAGCCTTTAAGCTGCCTGTCTTGCTCCCATAATTAGTTGCAGATAGAAACAAAGATGTGCAAGTACCAGCTCAGGCACAGTCTAATAACTAAGAAGCACAGCTTGCCTTTAATTTTATTTATCATCCAGAAAAAGCCTTTTTCCATAGCTCACTTTTAAAAGAGTAACTGCTTTCTGAAGGAGTTAGCATCTGCACATGCAAGGAAAGAGGAGCCAGTCTGCAAGCAAGTCTTGCAGGCTCCAGTCCTTCATTCAAGTGGCTACATTCACAGGACTGCCTCAACTCTCAGCACATATACTTCCAGCTATTCCTCAGAGCCAGGGAAGCAGTTAGGTCTCAGAAGAAATTTACAGCCTGCTGCACATCCCTGGTGACAGCACTATGGCAAATGGCATGAAAGATAACCCTGGCTGCTCCAGCAAATGCCTGCCTAAGGCACAGAATCTTGCCTTTCAGAGGAGCTGCTGTGCCTGCTTCCTTATTGCTTGATTTCGCAAATATTTATACAAGACTTAGAAAATTCAATAATGTGCAAAATTGCCCCTTTTAAGGCCCACTGAAGGCAGTTAGTGACAGTTTTCCTTAATAGAAAACATAAATCAGCTCTAAGCACCACATAATACAGGAGGCTCAGCATGAGCACTCTGAATACATTTTCCCCATCACTGGGAAGATCTGGCCATGGAACATCACCTGTTCAGAGGCCACATCTTCTCTATACCTCTCCTGATAATTTCAACAAAGCATGCAATACATCAGTGTGGCCACCACCTTGCTAAAGAATGTTATCAAGTCAGCCTTGAAAAGGGAAGTCAAAATCCTAACATTGCTTAAGCCAGAACAGGCTGCTTTGACTGAACTGGTTCATGGAATCCTAGAATTGCCAGAGTTGGAAGGGACCTTAAAGATCACCCAGTTCCAACCCCCTGCCTGGCAGGGACACCATCCACTAGATCAGGTTGCCCAGGGCCCCATAAAGCCTTGTCTTAAAAGCTTCCAGGGATGAGGCTTCCACAACCTCTCTGGGCAACCTGTTCCAGAGTCTCACCACCCTCAAGGTGAAGAAAGATACACACAAAACCCCCTGTTTTTTAATTCTTATAAACAGCAGAAAAAAAGTCTGGGGGTGGCTTTGACTGCACTGAATTTTCACCTTGTAGCAGCTCTCCAGCAAGGATTGTGGAAAAAGAGGGGGAGGGAGAGGGGAAAGGGGCTTGACTTAGTTGTTTGGAAATTAAGTAAAAAGAAGACCCAATAAGGAGTACTTCTACAATGAAAAGGAAATAACAGATAAGTACTTATTTCATCTCAAAGAAAACTACCCAGATAATTGTAGGCAGTCACTGTCACTGAGAAGAGGAAGCTACTTTCCTCCCTTTTGTTTAAAAAGAGAAAAAGAAAAAGAAAAGAAAACCTAGAGCAATGAGTAAACTCCAGAGCTATCTGGTACATAAATCACATATAAAGATAGTTTTTTAGAGCAGTCACTATGGTGAAAGTGAACCAAAACTGGTTTGTCTTTTGCAGCAGTCTTGTGTGTGGTATAGTTGACTTCAGCAAGACTAACATAAGCAGACAAACTGTGCCTTTGTTTTAAGAAGATTTAAATAATGTGAGCTTCAACAAGAACAAGCAACCCCATCTTTGCTGCCAGGCATAAGCTAACCACTACAAATTGCAGGCAGAATCCTGTGGGAGGTTTCTGCCTTCCTCTGAAGCATAGCTGCAAAGGCTATTGCCAAAGGCACAATAGCAGGAGAGGTCTTGGCTGGAGATGACTTCTCCTGTTGATAGTGTAACTACAGCAAAACAAAACATACCTTTCCTGGCCCTGAGAAAGGATAGATTCATTCAGACATGCAGGAAATTCTGAATTCTGAAACATATGCTCTTTTCTGAAGCGTTATGCAAGACCTTCAGACAAAACAAAAGCAATTACAGGAGGTTTCAGCGCATTGCCAAAGCAAAGCACACTGCACAGAAAGCAAACAGTGCCCTGCTGGTGCACACGTACAGCACAAACCAGAGAGCTAGAAAAAATCAGAGCTAAACCAACCCCTCATCTTCATAAAGGTACTTGACAGTTCCCCAGAGGACAACAAACATCATGGGCACACCTGGGAAGAGAGGAGACAAGGTTGACAGTGACATTAAGAGACAGGGAAAAGCAGAGAGAAGGACAAACCCTGCTCATAATAAGAAACACAATTAACTGGTGGCTGGCAGGGCTGTGGCTCCTACCCAGTGCAGATGGCTGTCAGTGCTGGGAGGAGGAATCTAACCTTCAAGGGATGAACACATGTAACTCGTTTTGCCTGGGCCCCCACCTAGCTACCTTACAGGCATGAAAATGAATTTTAAACCAGTACCCCCATACTCAGCACACAGGTTTTCCATGGAAAGTTTCACAGAGAGACTAAAGGAACAAAGTTTCTGGTAGCTCTGCTAACCTCTATATTCACCCTGAACTTTGTGATCAGCTACACTGTATTCAGGCAGGACAAGCTCAGGCTGTCAACAGGCATTGGGGCTGGAACACGCTCAGCCCCACATAACCCTGATGGCAAAGAGGAGTGTGGGCACACAACACATAGCAAGTGTGCTCAGACCTCCCCTGCAGAGAAGTCCCAGGTTTGGGCTGTGGTACTGGCATGGACTTGAGTGGCTGCAGCAAAGACAACAGAAGATACAACTGGTCTTGAGAAGGGGCTTGGTCCTATGCTTACCTGACAGTGCATGTGCTGTGCTTGGTCACTTTAGCTGGAGTGGAAAAGGGAAGACAGAAAAGCCAAACAAGCTGGCAGTCTCTCCAGTTGATCTATTTCACTTCTGAAATGCTTGAAAAATCTTTTTAAACTGTATCTACCAATCAATACTCAGTAAAAGGAATGCCAAAAAAGCCCAGAAGGAAGAACAATGGGTTGAGACTCGATGAGCAGCATGAGGAATTTCTGCCTAAGGATCTAACTCCTCTGTGTACCTCCTTGGACAGTGTCTGGTGCTGTATGTGCATTGTATAGGAAGAGAAGCAACATTGAATCTGTTTTGTTATTGCATTGTTAAGGAACAACAGGGAAAGGGACCATAAGAACATCAGTGTGCAGGAGTAAGCACTGCACAGGGCAAATCCACAGTTCCTGAGAGCAGAAGCCACATGGAAACCAGTTATCTGTTGCAGGATGAAAACCTGGAGTGGATGTTATCAGTAAAACCTTCTCTTGTACTGCATTCTTTCACTACAGCTAAAGACTACAGACATGAAAGAACAATTATTCTCCATCAGTTAAAAAAAGAGTAGCAAGAAAAAAAAACCCCAATAGTTAGACTAATAGCCAAGATAAAGAATTGAGTAGAGTTTATTGGGGCAAGTGGTTGAATACTTTCCATGGATGTGCCTCATACCAAGAGCAAACAATATCTTGTGAGCAAAGTTACTAAGAACTCCAAGCTGCTTTGGATAGCAACCTAAGAGATTAAGGACAAGCTTATTGGAAATCATTTCCAAATACAACTGAACCTTTGATTCACATAAACTAATTATAGTTTAAATAATTCCTTTCTTGAATTTGCTAAGAATTAAGACTATCATTCATTAACAGGATCAGCATTGTATTCCAGTCCTGAGCTCCCAACATGCAGCTCTTTGGGTTGCAGTTTTGAGATTCAGCCTTGCACCATTATTTTTTTGCTTCTGTTATTCAAAGAGTATCAGATACCTGAGAAAAGCCCACACCCATATCTACAGGATGCACTTATTTAAGATATAGGCTGAGCATTTTCTGGCTTTGCTTTTTGTTATACAGAAGGCTCCAAGACTGATCTTTTCCCAGATTTTTTGCTGATTTTTTTCTTAATGGCAGTTTCCCTGCTGCAAGTGCAACTGGGTGTAAAATTGCTATAGGAGCTCAGAGCATGTTTAGCTTTTTATTAACATTTTCTTCTTAGGCTTTGGTGCAGAAAATTCTCTCCTGTCATTCTTCCCACCTGGATGGCACACACAGTCACTGTGGGACACTGCTCTTCCTCCATTCCTCCCTCCTCCCCACTTCTGAATGTGAACAGGTCCTTTTCCCACTAAAAGCTGCTATAAGATGTATACAGCAGCATCAGAGGACAAACTGCTCTTCACCAGAGACTACTTTATCCAGCATTAACACAGCTGCTTGAAGGCAATGTCAAGCTCAGTGACTCTTCACTCGGGCTCAGACGTGACACACATTCAGCTGGTGATCCTGGGCACCCTGCACAAGAGCAGTCTGCACGTCCTGAGAAACAAACCAACCAAAACAAAAAGTAATCATCTTCTTCTCTGTAGTTACACTGTTTCCTTTCCCCCCTTCTGCTGATCTTTTTCTCTCTAGAAGGTGAGATCCATGGCCAAGGATTTCTCTTGAACCAGAGGAAGGAAGTACCAGGTACCAGCAATGTACAGCAGCAGCAATTTCTTTCTGCACATGACAATAACTATCCCAACCAACAGCCTGGTTAGCTGCTGTTGTGCTGACTGTACAGATGAGGATGGAATGGCACAGGCAGAGTTTTTCTAGGAAGCTTGGATGAAACATGTCTATTCAATGCCAAGTTCTGGCATTGCCACTCATTTCCACAAACTCAGCTAGAAATTCAATATACAGTGGCAAAACTTCCATTGTAAAGGAAGAACAAAACCAAAATAGCATCTTCTGTTTCTGTCTTTCCCTTCTGCAAAAGACAAACTCTAACTAGAAGTGATTCAGGTCAAAACTGTCCTATCCCTTACTTATAAAACACCATAATACTCTCAGGAATTGGCTACTTATAATTTTGCTCTAATTTATTTTCCTTTCCTCTCATGACCTCAGTCAGTGCTTCAGAATAACTCCCCCCATTTTCTTCTCCAAATACAACTCTTCAGGAAATACGATGAAAACATACCTAGTTCAAATGTTATACATGATGCTGGTGTTTTTGCTGCATGTCCTACATAAAACAATAACAGAAGATAGAGCATTTTTAAACTAAAACTCTTCAGCAGGAAGCTGCTATCACTTGTATTCATCTATTCCCACCAATATACTGGCTAAGCCTTTGCTCCTCATATCCCACTGTTCAGTAGAATTGAGTAACTCACACTATGCCACTTCTATGCATTTTACCCAGGAACTAATTTGTTAGAACACTCAGAGTTGGCAAATTCAAAGAGAGGACAGCCCAAAGTGATGTAAATGTTCCTGTTAGTATCTGTGAAAGCACTTGCAGTATTTACTTGGATTTACTTTCACCTGGTTTCCATCAAAAGGGGGTGGAGGAGAAGAGGAAGGGAGAGAACAGAGTCACAGAAGGTTAGGGGTTGGAAGAGATTTCTGGAGATCATCTAGACCAACCCCCCTGCTAAAGCAGGGTCACCTAGAGCAGGCTGCACAGGAACATGTCCATGTGGCTTTTGAAAGCCTCCAGAGAAGGAGACTCCACAACCTTCCTGGGCAGCCTGTTCCAGTGCTCCACCACTCTTCAAAGTAAAGAAGTTCCTTCTTATGTTTAGCTGGAACTTCCTATGTTCCAGTTTGTGCCTGTTACCTTGTCCTGTCACTGGACACCACCAACAAAAGACTAGCCTCACCTTCACAACACTCCCCCCTTTGGTATTTATAAGTATTAATAAGATCCCTCCTCAGCCTTCTGTTCTCTAAACTAAACACAATAAAAGAGATCATTGAAAAAAACAGGGCTAATCCTGACCAGTAATGTATTTTCAGGCTAACCGGACAGTGAAAGAATCAAAGCTTTAACATTTCTAGAGAAGGTGACTCTGGTTCAGCCAATTGATTTCAAGGCATTACAGTCCTTACCTGGCACATGCACCCTGACCAATCTTTTGCCCCACAATCATTATTTGACCTGTTTTGCTCACATAACAAACCTGACAACTCCCTGCTAGCAGCCCCTTGTTCACAGCCCTTTTACAGACCCCTAGCTCATGCTGCCATCATTTTCCTACTCTTATCCTTGACCAGACAGAAGGCATCATTGTTATTTTGCACTACAAGTAGTTAACACATCTTTCTTTGAATGCAATGGGAAACTTGCAGGAGATGAAGCAGGGCAGTCCAGGAAAGTCCATGCTCACCTGGAATCGCCCCCACATATTTTGTACCAGGAAGCTGATATCTTGCAGGGAAAGTCCCACATGCCTACCACTGCTTTGGTGAAGATTCTGTGGTGTCACCCAGCCCGTGTTACAAACCTGCAGTTCCTATGCCACCAGGATGCAGGAGCTGTGCCAGCCCAGTACCCTCCAACCCAAACAAGGTAAGGGACTGGGAACAAAAAAAAAAGGAATGGACAGTGCAGGATCTAAACTGGGCAACATTATGATAGACACAGACTATTTTTTCCTGTTATACCATCTGCCAGTGCCAGCAGCCACAGGTGGGCATACAGAGAGATCAACTTACCCCAGCCAATGCAGAGATAGAGCCGAAAAATCCTCTGCTCAGAAAAGACTGAGAGCACCAGCAGTGTGTAGAGGTACATGCCTTCCACCAGCAGCCAGTAGTAGTTTGCAGCCACACAGTACTGCATCATCACAAAGACCAAGCGGCAGCTGAGCGATTCCTGAGATGGAAGAGAGCATAGCCCCAGTGAGAGTAAGAGATGTTGATACTGGCCCAGAAGACTTGTCCTCTCTCCTACTCTTGCTCCTCAAAACACACTTGCTAATTTAATCCCATTAAGTACTGGGGAGGCAGAAGCCAGTGCTAGGTGCTATACACAGCAGATGCTCTCAACAAGATTCCTCCTATAAAAAAGAGGAAAAGAAGAGCAACTGGAAGGTACTGCAGGCAGTGAATCTTTTCACTTCTTCAGATAGTCTATTCTGCAGCTGAGAATTTCTCTATTCAAAAGCAAACAGTGGATCCTGTTATGCTGACTATTTTCCAGATCAAAATACTTTGGATAGAATGGCAATGTTGCTCAGTGCATCACATTTCAATGCAAAAATCTCTCTTTGCTGGTAAATTAGAGGGAGGTGGTCAGCAGGGCTTTAGATAAGCATGAAACCTGAACACCCGATTAACAGACACATCAGACCTGATGAAACCACTACTGGATAAACCATGTGTTAAAGCATAAGCCCTAGGGGTTTTTTTAGGGAGGAGAGAATGACTGACAATGTAACATGAACATTTCCAGACCATTTAATATGTGTACTACAGTGTTATTTTCTGCCAGTTGATACACTGCAAATGAGAAGAAACCAACCATCACATGAGATTCATGATGTGGTATGAGTGCTTAAGCCTTAGGCAGAGTATCACAAAAGGATGGGTACTAGGGATGGATCAGAAGACATATCCTTTGCAACCCCAACCCTGTATTGCAGGGACTCATGTTCTAGACTCACAAAGGCTATAGAGAGAAACAAAATCCCCTTCTTTGATGATTCAGGTAGGTTTTGTATTCCAGACCTGAAGGGGGAAAGTCATCCTTTTATCCTATTCACAAAAGAGTAGTAGATCCTCTCCTTTCAATGAGAAGTATTTAATTAGCCTCTTCCTCCACAGCTTTTCTAAATGCTTTCAAATTTGCATTTTAATCAGATGCTTCCCTTTTTTTCCCCATTATCAACAGATCATAAAAATCCCCCAAAACAGCCAACTAATTTGGTCATTACAGAAGATGGACAGTCCTCTCACAAAAGGTGCTGCCTTAGGGAAATGAATGCTCTCTTGTCACAGCTAAGAAAAAACAAACCTGCAGCATGGCAAGATGATCTGAGCATTTGCATTTACATCAAAAAAATCTACCTCTTCAATGTTTCCTCTGGTTAGTAGAGGCCAGCTACCCACAGGCAAAGAAACATGCTACAGCATCAACTACTTGCCTGTACGAAGGCCAGGGTTGCACAACCACAGCCACACAGATCATGTTCCAAGCTTCAGAGCACCTCCATGGGCTGAAGAACAGCATTTTGTACAGCCCTCTTTGTACAAAATGAAATTACCTGCTGTCATATAGACAGACCACAGTGATGACCCCAATATCCTGAGAAGCACTACAGTCTCTGCCCCTACCTGGAAAGAGATAAGTCCTTCCCACTGGTGTTCTTGTGTGGCTGTGCTGTACATCCACTTCACCACTGAATCTCTAATGAAGACAGATATAGCCCGGAGGATAAAAGAGGTGAAGAGGTTCAGGTGAATATAATTCCTGGTGCAATGCAGGTGTCTGTGAAAAGGAAGAGTCAGTCATGATCCACTACCCATGGGAAAGCTGCAATATCACACAGAAGACTGAGGGAGGGAAGAGTGAGCCCTGTTGGAAACCAGGAGGTACCAGAGGAAATCTCAACACTTCAGAATAGCCGTAGGGATTTCAAACTGTCCTTGGGAAGAAATCACTATCAAAGACAAGGACATTGAAAACTTCAGCCCTAAGTGTGAATGTTTGGGGGAAGGAAGGAGGCCAGTGCATAAGGGGAAAAAGACCCCAACAAACTAAATGTTTAAGAAGCATAAAAAAGTCATTTTTCAGAAGACATAACTGAATGGACTAAAAAAGTCAAGTTTCACATAATGCTGAATCTAATCTCTTTGAATTGACCTGCATGCCACTGCACAGAGGTTTACCTTGGCAAGGCTCAGGAGCTGGTGTGCAGCACAGCTTCTGGCTGTGCTCAAAGCCACAGTGAAAAAACATCCACCCGTAAATTACTGCTTTGACAACAAGAGACAAATCAGATTGCCTCCTGGGGGAACTGTAAATACTTTCTGTACAACTCAAAGGAACAGCTTTTTCACCCCTGCATTCCAAGTAGAAAACCAAAAAAACATCCAAAAAACAACTCTGTAAACCCAAACCAACCAAACCATCCCCAAACCAACTATACCAAACTGAGCCCAAACCCAAACCAACCAAACCAAACCCAAACCAACCAAAACCACAAAGAAAAAAATCCTCTGGAATTTCAGCAGCCAGCTGCAAAGACAAAACTGCTACTTGTCAAAAAAGAGCATGCTAAGGGATAAGCAAAAAACCTGCAGACATGTAAATTAACATCCAACTGCAGAGTGCTGCCACTGCTTTATCAGCCTTATCCATGTATATTTTCCTTCCAGCTCTGCAAGGGTGCATGCACTGTCTCAAAGGAAGTTGCACTGGGTGTGATTCTTTTCTGATGCTAAAACATACAGGTAATAGATGGGAAAAAGCAATGGTTCCACAGCAAGGCTTTCAGTGAACTTCTGCTTCAAATGTCTGCTTCTACTGCTCTATAAATTTGGGTAGAAAAATAGACTTGGTCTGAAAGTTGTTGATTTTGCACAGGAGAGGAAGGAGAACTTTTTTTTCCATAGGTCAGAAAACATCTTTTGCACCTCTTAAGTCCCAGGTCATTTCAAAACTTGCCTATGATTAATATTTATTTTTTCTTTAATTCAGAATGTATTTGTTGCAACTGTTCAGAACTGCTACACATTTAAATCTGATTGAAGAAAAACCTTTAAATAAGCCAATTAAAGAAAACAATTTGCAAGTAGTCACTGAGTATTTCTGTGTCCTGGTTTGAGTTAGAACAGAACTAATTCTGTTCAGTGATTTTACTTTTTGGTTAAGTCTCTTCTAACTGCACTTTCTTAAGGTAGCAGCATATTTCTGCCAACAGTGTCTCCTTCTAGTAGTGATAACACTCAATGTTTAGAGTTACTACCAAGGGTTGGTTTGCAGACCAAGGTCACTGCTAGACCTTGTGTGTTATGTTGGGTGCTGCAGAGTAAGAGGTTGCACCTACAGGGAGAAGTGGCCAGGACAGGTGACCCTGAACTGCCCAGTTAGGTATTCCATTCCATTCCATTCCATTCCATTCCATATATCTCATATTCAGTACAAAACTGAGGGACCAGGAGAGTCATGTCTCCTCTTCAATAGCTGGCATCCTAGGAGGACTCATCTGTCAATCTCTATTTGTTGAGGTTGACAACTCCACAAGTGAAGGTTCCAGTCAGAATGCAGCAACTGCAGTCCACATAGGGGTAGGTCGTGAGTGTTTAATGAGATTCAGGACCAAGTTGTTTCCAGACAGACAATTTGTACAGGAAAACACACTATGGATTGTTTTAACAAGGCTCTCAGCCCCTTTAGCATCTCTGAAACTGCCTTTTAAAAATCAGAAGCACATAAGTAGTGTACACTTCTCCAGTCCCTGCTTTTCATTTAAAGGAAAAAAGCACTGAAGCACCTCTCCACCAAAGTCAGGGCATGAAAATGTGCTCTCTCCTACCAGCCCTCAGTGGCAAACCTGCTCTTTGTTCCCTGCCAAAAAACATGCACATCCTTCCTTTCTTCAAAAAGTATATGGCTGTGTCCTGTGACCCTTACATTTGGGCTGCTAAGATTACCCAAGATGTGTAACTGAAGGGTGAAATAAGGAGAAAGCACTTATCCAGAGAGACATTTGGAGACTTCAAGACCATCTGGTGTTTTGTCAGAGAAGTCTCAAAGTTGCACAAGCATAGTACATGTAAATCAGAACTCCCATGTGGCATTCACAGGAGGGTGAGCATGTCTCTGCATTTCTGTAGTCATTTTAAAGCTGCTTTGAAACCACTACCCTATATTGCCCCATTGGAAGGAGGAGGGATAACAATGCTAAAAGCTGTGCTACAATATTAGAAGGCTTGCATCAGTTTAGTTTCAGAAATTAGAAGCTAAAAGGCACAACTGACCTTTTTAAATCCATATGGGGTATAAATCCTTAGGAGGGAGGAGGTAAGAGAGGGACTGCTAACAGAGTGTGCTGGCACCAGAGCAAGTGATCATTACATGGTAATTCTTTAGTTAGGGATCAGAGCACTGAAGGTTCCTGACCTGGTTTCAAATAAGAGTACCAGGGGGCAGAAAATGATGCTGTTCTAAGGGGTAGCATCATCAGCATGTAAGACAGATGATGGGGCAGAATCACACAGACAGAGGTTGGGAAGAACCTCTGGGGATCATCTAGTCCAACCCCCCTGCTAAAGCAGGGTCACCTAGAGCAGGCTGCACAGGAACATGTCCATGTGGCATTTGAAAGCCTCCAGAGAAAGAGGCTCCACAACCACTCTGGGCATCCTGTTCCAGTGCTCTAGCACCCTTAAAGAAGTTTTCTTTTGTGACCTGGCTGTATGTAGCTGCAGGGAGCAGGACTTCATGGCAGAGGGACTTCCTTCCCACAGTAGAGCAGGATCACACCTGTGTGTTTTCTAAATCTCAGTCTCCTGTGCCCAGCATTCCCAAACTGCAGGAAAGTCTGGCTGGAATCAAAACATCTCTCACATTTACAGAGATTAAGGAAAAACAAAAAGAAAACAAAAAAAAAACACCAAAACCCCCCAAAACAACAAAAAACTAGGAAAGAAAAAATTCTCTTGGGAGTTCAAAGCTGTTGTGGCTTTTTTCCTCTTTTTTTTTTTTCTCTCTTAAAAAAAGCATTAAACAGACCAAAACCATACCAGAAACAACCCAAACCTACACAGTGTATCATTGGCATGTGCAGTCAATAATCAATAGGCTCCTAATTTTCACATACTTCATGCAATTTGTTGGTGCACACCTGGATGAACCTAATATGCCACCAATTTGAGCAGGTCACAGGCAGGTTTTTCCACAGAAACCTTTCAAGTTTCCAGCTTAGCTTCTCTTCCACATTTCAAAAGAAAGAAGAATCTCTGAAAGTTCTCCAAAAGCAGAAACTGTGTGAAAAATCCATGTCTACACTGAAAAACACCCTGCATCTGAGGGCTGGGAACCAGGCCTGACTGAGTGTTGTGCTTTGTGTAATTCCAAGCAAGGCAGGATGAAAACTCGTGTCATAAATGTCCTCTCACACCCCTGGCTAGTGCCTCATCTCCAAGGCCACACCATGAGGGAACACTGACATCTCTCTCTTTTCCATAGCTTCCAGTGGAAACTTCATCAACATAAAGAACTCTCAAGAAAGTAGTTCAAGTGCTCAAAAGCATCTGCTCCACACATCCACACAGGTAACACTGCATTTAGGAATTGGACTTGCATTTGGAGAAGAAATGATTGTAGGAAAGAAGACAGAAGTGAGACAGGGTAGAGAAATAATGAACTGATGGCAGAAGGGGGGAAAAAAGAAATCATAACTCTGTCAAAATCTGGTACTATCACATATTATAAACACAACATCTTTTCTCCACTCTCTTCAGAGCTTTGCCAGTTACCTGAATCCAAGAAGAATGGCAGTTGCTATTACAAGGGCAGAGAAGGAAAGAGCATATCCAATGGTGTATATGATGGACAGATTCAGGAGCTGTTCTTCTGGTGCATCCTGAGAGAGCAAAGGAGGGAGAAAAAAAAAAAGAGAGAGAGGGAAAAGGCAGAGCCCATGGGCTTCAGGTTTTTTTCTCTCAGCTGCCTTCTAACTTTTCTTACAGATAACCAGAAGTCATCTTCTTACTTTCAAGTCTAAATGCACATATCAAATCAGTATTGCACTTTCTGTATGCTCTAAAGAAATAAAAAAATTTAATCTTAATTCCCCAGTTGCTCCCAGGTGCTTGCCTAAGCAGTTGGGTCTTGCAGCTAGGCTAGAAAATAGAGAATGCTATATTATTTCAGCATAAAACTGAAGAGGCATGAATTACCACAGAAACATCTTAAAGAGATGGCAGGAAGCATAGACACAACTCAACCCTGAAGGAGCTGCCTTACAAAAAGAAAAATCTCTTTAGTATCAAAGCTCTGGCAAACTATTGAGACAATTTAAATCATCTATTAAATCAAATACATATTGCACTCTGAGTAACTTACAAGCCCTTTAGATTTTGTTTTAGCAACAGTTGTAACTTAATACATAGCAAACTTATCAAAACAACCTCTTGTTCTCATGTAAAACATGTGTAAACAGCTAACAGATTAGCAGGGAGCTCTGTACACATCAGCTGGAAACCCAGACCTGGCTGTTCACATTTCAGGGAGTGACACCATGTATGCAGGATTTCAGAATCCAGATCAGTTCATGGAAACTTGGAGGCAGGTGCCAAATAACCAACTGTTACCATTAGGTTATCTCTTTCCCTGGCCTGTCCCAACACAGCTCTGGAAGAAACCATAATGGCAAACAAGGAAAAATCAAATGATCTGGCTTACACTTTGCATTAAAATAATGCACTCTACTAGGATAGCCCAGAACATGGAAGAGATGAGGAATAAGCCTGCAAATTAAAGGAAAAAGTTAAATTTAGCATACTTGGAGCATTAGAAACTCTCTTTTCCCATCTCCTTCTAGACTGCAGCCATTTATTCCTTCTGAAGAATGAGGCACTGAGCAAGGGGAACTCCAGAGGGTATGGATCCTGCAGCACTAGGGATTTTCATACACTTGAGCTGTTTTGGCTAGGTGTGTACTGGTTCCCAGTACCCTGGGACAGAGAGAGTGCACTCAGTTTACGTGAGGAAAAGCATCCCCCTTGGAGGCTCCCAGCAGTACTGGTATCAAGTGTCATGGGAACACACAGGGTGTTGCTGGCTGACGCCAATGGCTGACAAAAATCCCCTGGAAATCTCTGCTCTCTCCTTCATTTGGTGCCCAGTGTCTCAGCTCCCTGCAGAGCAGAAAGCACTAGGGCAAGAAAATAACACTGACAAGCCTAATTCCGTCACCCAGAGCAAATTAAGATAAAAAGACAAAAAACCCCAAGCAAACAAAAAGCAGGGACTGCCCCCTGCCCAAAGGTAAAATGCAAGTGTTCTCCAGCTCAGTTCATCTTAATCACCTTAATAGCTGCTAACAAGGCAAAGGAAACACGTAGTAGTCACTTTGTTGTAAGGACCTGTCAGTGGAAGGAAAGGCAAAGGAACAACATTAGGTCACTTCTCTGGTTTGAGTGGGCTGCAGCCGATGCCCCTGCACTGCACCACAGCCAGGACTGCCTGCTTCACTTCTCTTGGCTCTCTCACATACATTTAAACCTGTTCTCATCTACCTTCTGTGTTCCACTTGTTGAAGAGGAGAGGAGGGGCCTGATGTCCCTTACCATTAGGCTCGCTCAGGTGAGGTACCCAGGATGAGTTGGTGAAGATCCCTTTGGCAGGACTAAAACACATGGGCATCAATGACTCTTTTTCCTCTCTTCTGTTTTGTCCTAAACAACAAGAGATGGAAACTCTTACCTGATCAGAGGCTTCACACTCAGACAGGTTCCTCCAGGGCACAGTGGAATTCTCCTTCAGCAACCAAGTCCCTTCCAGGGTGCAAAACCGGTACACCTGCCCATGCAGCACTGCCAGGAGCCAAAGAAGGCAGGGGGTTAAAAGGAGGAGAACCTGCTTGAGAGGCAAAGTGTGCAGAGTGGTCTGAGGCTCTGTGCAACTCTTTATCCTCATTGATTTCTCTCCTGGCTGGAGGGGGAAGCTGCAGTGCTGCTGGGGGAGTGCTTCACCAGCTCCTTGCCTACACGCTGCTGCTGCTGCTGCTTGTCGTCCCAGCCAGCAGGGTACAACTACAACTGGGTCAGACAGCACATCATCCAGGACAACTGCTAAGCTCTGTTCAGCAGCAACAGCAGTCTGAAAGAGTTGTTGCCATCTCTGTGTGGATTTTATAAAATCCCTGAATTCTAGCTCACTGAAATGTTAGCTTTTAAGAAACATTTCCAAAATTTGTCTTAAGACTCAGCTGCAAAATTCAGAGGGAAAAGGTGGTGCCCAAAAAGGAACCTGCTTTTTCTTTTCTGAGATCACAGAGAGACAGAGAAACCTCAGGACAGGTATGATAACAGGAGCTCTCCAAATGGAAAGGCTTATACAAACATCTGTGCTACAAAATGAAGCTGTACTCTGCTTACTCCTTCTGCCTACATGTTTGAACAGCAAAACCAGCAACACATAGAATGTCTTTCTGAAGCAAGCAGAAGATTGATCTTGTCAAACCAGCCACAATGAAATGGCTCATAATAAAGCACCAAAAGAAAAATACAAAGGGGAAGGAGTACTCATAGGGTACCAAAAGGAGTCCTCTGTCACAAGACTGAGAAATTCAGTCTGATTGACATTGCATGACTTGTAATCAAGTATTACAAGACCAAACTGCTATAAGGAACAATTCTCACTCAAAAAGAAATTCCACTACATTCCTCAAAAAGCAGAAAAACTTGCTAAAGGAGAATTGATTCCCTTCCCCCTACCCCCATAGTTCTTACTGTCAAGGTCTAATTGGGATGAAAGGTTAACCTCAGTGTATTTATTTTCTCTCCAAGTCATCAGGACACATTTTAATTTTCTTTTTTATTGATAACATTTCTTTTGAACTAATAATGAGGCAAATCTATTGTACACTGAAGCCTGGCACATATTGGAGAAGGAAGAGTTTCTAGTAAATGAAACATGGAATTTGCCATCAGAGACAAGGCAAGCCATTTAGATAGGAAGAAAAATGAATGCAACTCTATTACACTGGAGAGCTCCTGCCACAGCCAGAGTCACAAACACTTAAGCTGGACTGATGGCTCTTAAAAACCTCTGGGTACCCAGGAGCCAGCCACATCAGGTTGTCATAGCCTCACTACAGACCCAGAAGCAACTAAAGAGCAACTGGACTGCCTGTACCCAGGCAGCACCTGAAGAAGCAAAAAAGAATGAATCCAATTAAAAATGTAAATAGATCAGAGTGCATATGAGAGTGTGGAAGCATATCTCTTGTCTAGGGAATCATTGACTAGCCAAAGTGCTAATGAGATAGAGAAAGCTGAAAAAGCAAACTTAGGCTTTAAGGCAGCATTGAGATTCTGGTTGATTCCTGGAGAGGTGAGAGTTGAGAGGTTGCACAAGCCATGGCATGAGGAGAGTGCAGGGCTGATGTACTACAGGCAGCCAGTTACTCTCAGGAGTGTGAAAGCAAGACTCATTTCTTAAATGTTCCTGAAACAATTTTGTTTTCAGATGGAGTTTTTATGGCTCCCTCTCTGCATAGCTGGTCATGGCTTATGATGGCTGAGATCTTCAGTGTCCTAAAATGGATAGAGAGACAACATTTGTGCACATTCTCTGCTGTGGGCCTGATCTAAAGCTCACCAGGAATCTCTTTCCCTTAGATTTCATAGGAAGCCATGGCTGAGGAAAAGAAACAACCACAAACCAGTTATAAATATATACTGAGGCAAACTAACAATGACATGCTTGGAGGTTGCCAGTGTGCCATGACAGAAGGCAGCATGCATGCAGCTTTGCAGCTTCCCCCTCAACTGCTGAGCAATTGCAGCTTCTTGCTTGCAGGTGGTTTAGTCAGAGGTGATTCACATTTGTCCACACTTGAATGATGCAGAGTGACTCAGGCCCTCTTGCCTCTAATGCAGTGCAAATACCAAACATACAAGGATCAGCTTCAATTCTAATAGACCAGCATAATGAACAATCTTTTTGGAGGTTCAAGTGGTTGCTGATGTCTCTTCTCTCCTAAAATACCTTTTTCCCTTTGTAATGCTTTTAGTTACCATGCAGTCAATGTTTCAAATCACACTGATTATTACATTCTACAATTAGCTATCATCCTTTGTAAAGGACCAACCAGACAAATCTACAGCCAGTGCACAGGGAATCTGATTTTATTTAACCTGTGAGCTGAATGCATTCACTCACAAAGTTGCAGCACCTTTGGAACAGCAGCTTAATGATGTCAGTTTATTGAACAGTGTAAATCCTCCCTCATCAGAAGTACATGTTAAAGCTTGGATTGATGCCCAAATCCCTGTCTGTAAATTGATAAAAGAGGGAGGAGAGCCCAAGAGTTAGAACGGAAGTTAATAATATCTATCTTGTTCCCTGATGAGCCTGTAAATCACAGCAAGTACTATAACCAGCTAAATAGCTTTATAGATGGAGAAAATATAGCATCACATGGGCAGGAGGCTCACAAATATTCCCTTATCAGCCTCCTTTTGCTGGAAATAAAACTAAAATTAAATGATTTCTCTGCTTAAAACAACCAATCTGATATGCATTTTACAACATCAGGGCATCAAGGTTGGTGTGAGATTACTCCCCCAGCTGTCCCTGAGGATAAACTGGAACATCATTCACTGGGAAACATTACAGCATGTCCCATCCAAGCACCTCTATTCAGGCAGAGAGATGAGAGAATGAGAAAAAGAACAAAAGAGCCTGCACTTTTGTCTGGCTGCTGAGTGTCAGGTACAACAGACTTCTCCTCTCTCAATACCCAATCTCTATTTGCAGCAGAAGAAGCATTTGGGAAAAACTAACAACTTTCTCCATAAGACAGGGATTCTGTAGTGTGAAAGCATCACAGCAGCTGTTGAAGCAGACTGGTTTGTTCCTGGAATGAGCAGCTTGCCCTTTGCTGGGGATAACAATTTACCAGCTATTAGGAGGTTGTGCCTGCATCAGCAGCTCTACTCAGCTATCATTTGGGGTGACCTGGGCATTGCTCTCCTGAAAGAGGCTACCCTTGGCTCTATAAAAGCTGCTGCACAAGTATCACACAGTCCCAATCTTGAAGCTGCTTACAGCAAAGGTATCCTAAACCCAAGGCTCATGCACTTGTCTGTGAGCATGCAGCTGGAAATCAGACACCAGGGAGCAGCCTGATCACTAAGCCTTCAGGGAGCAGGAGGAGCTCCAGCCTGCACTGCTGTCCAAGAATCACATTTATCAAAATGCACAACTATGCTGGGCTCACTGCCACACCATCTGAAATCATATTACCTCAGCAGGCAGTTTAACTCCTAGTACTTTATTTACTATCCCTTCCCACTATTCCTCTGCCCTCATAGTGCATTAGTCATCCCAGCTCCTTTGCTTTAGTGATGAGAAAAAGAGTTGAAAACTAGCTTTGTCTTGCATTTTGCCTTGAAGGCAGAAAAGTCAGTGGTCACTTCAAGTTCTTGCAGCATGAAGAGCATCATTTTCATATAATATATGGTTTGGGTGAAAGGTGGGGAAACAGATCTGACCATCCCTGCTCTGACTTTTCAACATCCCTAGCTCCTGGCTTGAAAGATCCAAGAATCCCTCCAGCCTCTCCCAATAAGAAAAGTAAATAGAATCAATAATTACTGCAAAGAAGAAGAGTGACAAGAGAAAGTCATGCACCCACACTCCTACCAAGAGGTGGATCTGAGCTTATACAGAACTAACAGATTTCTTTACAGGATGCAAGAACAGATCCAATGAAGCAAGCACAGACCATGCCACTGGCTGCAGAACCTGTGCCCTGGAAGTCCTCAGTGCCTGAATCCTGTGCTGTGCTATCAAAAGCTCAGAGACTCCCTATCTGCACAGGGAGATGATGCTGTTTGGCATTACCCAATTAATATTGCCTACACATAAATTCTTCTTTGAGAAAGTTCATTTTGGAGTCAAATTAACACACCAGAATTTAAACATTCAGGAATTAGGAAGTGTTAAGCTAAAGCTACTTATGTGGGGTTTAGTTCCACCCAGTGACACTGTTTCTACATCCAGCTTTCCCAACAGAGTCCACTGGTTTATTCAGGGTACAGAAGAGAGGGAGCTCATTTCACTGGAAATTATTCATCCTTACCCCTGTGAGATGTCAACCCATATTTAAGCATACTGAATCAAGTCTATACCAAATATAATATATCCCTATTCTTATGGTCCACTCAAAGACCACCAATTTAACTCCCCAGTTAAAACTAAGTGCTATCATCTCACATGTGTACATAGGTGATGCAAAAAAATGAAGAGCATATTCTAGTCACATAGAACAGTCACTAGAAAATGTTCAGAAAAGCCAGACTGATACAACAAAGAAAATGAGGCAGCCACAGAATTTGTTCTGCTTGGACATTCCTTTCTCCTAATGCAGAGATCATCCTTGCCAGCTCTGCAATATCTTGCCTCACACAACACAAACTCCCACAGCTAATGATCCTGCAGAGAAGAACCCTCCTTTACCACTCCTCTCCCCAGCAGATCCATTCTGCATAGTGAAAGAAGAAATAATCTGTGGAAAAGTGAGAGGATATGTCTTCAGAATGAAGAACTACTGGCATAGTGATAGCAAATAAAGGTTGCATGAGCAAAGCAAACCATGGCACAGCATAAAACTTTCAGTTGTAACCTTACACATCGTTGGGTAGGAGTTAATATCTCATCAAAATTAAGATACCAGCCTGAAAAACAAGACTGGTTTTCTTTGAACAGAAGGAGCTATGCTCTCCAAGCATCTCAGCTGAGAAACTTGTGTGGAGGAAGAGCTGCATTAAATATGTCAGCCACCACTGAAACCTAACATCACTTTTGGAAATAGACTTTAGAAAACAACTCATAAAAATGCAGGCATGTCCATGTGCATTAGGTTTAATAGAATCTGTTTATGAACTGTAAAATTTATGTGAATTAATGTAATAAAAGGAGGTGGTTTATGAAAAGCAAGTGTTTATGATAATGGTGCAGTTTTCTGAAGGCTTGGTAAGGTACCAAAAAGACCCATTTAAAATTTTCTTCAGAATAAATAAAAATGGATTGGAATAAATCTATTGCAACAATTGTGACTGGCATTTTAATGCCTAATAAACTTGTAAAGGTGGTTTGAAGTTATTGGGTTGGTTAGTTAATGTAATTAATAGAAGACATCTCATTAGAGAATGCTAAAAAGAAGTAAAAAAGGATGCAATTCCTAAAAGGCTGCAAAATACAGAGCCAAGTCTTCCCAGAGCAGAGATCTGTTTTACTTTGCCCATGCTCCAGGGACTTAGAGAAACTAGCAAAAAAAACCCCAGCTCAAATAAACAAAACGTGCAGACAGGGAGAGAAAAGTAAACTAGAAGAAAAGGAAACAACCAGATGTATCCTGAGCTTCATGCTTGCTGAGCTAAAGGAAACAACCAGGTATATCCTGAGCTTCATGCTTGCTGAGCTAAAGCAAGGAAAATGCAACTGTGAGGAAAAACTGCAGATAACTGGTATGTTAAATATGAGCAGCTAGGAGGGAGAGGGAAGTGCACATGCAACTAAACAACAGTTGTTTGATGTAACTTCTTAGCAAAAGAAGCCCCAGAAGACACAGGTTAAGCTCAGTGCCAGGTGCTGCAAATAAACTGCCAAACTTTGGCAACAGGGAAATGAATGGTATTTAGTCATCCTCAAAAACAATGGTATAAAGAACTGATGACTCAATAATCCTGATTTATCATCTCTCCTAAGGTGGTTATAAAGATAACCCAAAAAGTCCCCAAAAAGCAGAAGCTTTCAGCACAGCCAACTGCAAAATGTATCATAGAAAGGAACCTAAACCATCAAATCTCATTTAGGGATAACTGTAATTCCACAAGTATTACCCACTATCTACAGAAAGCAAAAGGCAGTGGGCACTTCAAAGCAGAACAAACACAAAGAAGCATCTCATCTTTCAAAGACATACATTTTTATTCAGGGAGCTGTGCACTCTGGCTTTGGGAAAAGGCTTAGTACCTCTGGACACATGAGCTCAAGCAGCTGAAACTGAAGAAGATTGTATCCACTGGTTAAGACTTTCCTGCAGACACCACTCTTGTGTTTTCTGCAGATCTAGCATTCCAGCTATGAGTTGCATCTGAATGATAAGAAGTAGACAATGCAATAAAACCCCAAACCCAGCTAGCTCAAGTATCAGAAATAAGAGTCCTTGCTTCTGCTCAGGACACTGCCCTGTGCCACATCCAGAGGTCCCTCTGCTTCGCTGGTGGATTTCTCCACTACTCAAGAGGTTACCAAGTTTGAGTTTCAAGCTCTGTAGCTTCATTAACATTTCTCTGCCTTCCTTTCCCAACTCCTTCCTCTTTCTCCCTCCTGTGCCCCTCTCCTTCTAGCTACTGTCACTCCATTCCTCTTCCTCTCTCACATGCATGTGCCTCCTTGGTTCTCCTCTTCAGCTTTACTCTTCCAGTGTTTCCTGCTGCTAAAATAGAATAATAGAATTGTCAGAGCTGGAAGGGACCTCAAAGATCATCTAGTTCCAACCCTCCTGCCTGCCAGGGACACCTCCCACTAAATCAGGTTGCCCACAGACCCATCAAGCCTGGCCTTAGAAACTCCCAGGGATGAGACTTCCACAGCCTCTCTGGGCAACCTGTTCCACTGTCTCCACCCTGAGAGTGGAGAACTTCCTCCTAATATCCAATCTAAATCTCCCCTCCTCTAGTTTATATCCATTCCCCAAAAGCTTACTTCCATGCTGCAGATCTACCTACCCACTGCTGACCCTTCCCCTCCACTTTCCTATTTCTCTCTCAGCTCCTACTCTGACTTATTCCCCCAAAATACTGCAATTAAACAAAATTGCAACGTGACTCCAGCCTCCCACATCTCCTTTCTCACTTACCCATTCCTCAGCCCTCCCTATGGCATTCCAGCAGCTCCTCTGGCTCCAGCCAAGCACTGAGAAGGGGTGAAATCAATGAAGCATCTCTGCTCTTCAATCTGGAGCTTACTGTGGCCAGGAAGGGCATGAGGAGTCTCACACAGACCATGTGCCAAAGCCAAAAGCACAACTAGTCTGAGAGTGACAGAGGATTTGAGGAGAAAGCACCACTGTGTTCTGCTCTTGTGGGGCCTCTGGAGACTGTAGGTACAAACTCTAGGTCTAGGGAGCACAGACGTGGAACTGACTCCTGTGAGCTGCAGGAGTATCAGCAGTACCAGAGGAACAGTATTCCTCTTCCTCACCCACATGCTGAGATGCAGAACAAGGATTTCACAAAATGTCCTTGGAAAGTGGCAGCCCTAAACCAGACTTTTGTTGTGTTGAACCTCAGCCAAGCCAAGTTCTGCAAACCTACAAGCTACTAAATACAAGCTCTTAGTAAAGCTGCAGTTCTGCCTGGCTTTACCTTCCTGTTCCAAAGCCAATCTTGACACCAGCCTCTCATTCTTCCCCTCCAACCCATAGCTGGGACCTATCCCCAATCTAAAAATCAACAACTCCTACACCATTCTATTGCTAGTCTTCCCCAAATTTTTGATTCCATTTTGATTTCCACTCAATTTCCATTGCTTGAAAGGTATCTGGATGGACACAGAGTGCTTCACTTTTCCTACCAAGGTGCAAACCTTCCCTTAAATATCCACTGCCAATGCTACCTCACGTTTTGGAATACTTAGAGGCTCACTGGCATTCATTAGCCACACAAAAACAATCTTTTTCCACATTTTCACCCATGCTTTTATTCTCTTTAAAGGAAATTGTTGATGCCCTGCTTCATTAAGCCCCAGGACAGTATCGGGCAGGTTTTACGTGTGAAAGGCAGGGTTATTTTTGCTTTCAGAGGAAATGTGATGATGAGCACCTGATCCTTTTCTTGCCTAATTCATTTCTGCTCATTCCAATTGTCCAAAAGTAAATGAGTTCCAGACAGGTCAGATGACTCTGGCTGGGTGCCAACCACCACTATCACTATTATTGCCATTGAACTAAGTCATGTACCCAGGATTCTCTCATAAACATGTTGCCCAAAAAGAACTTTGTTCTTATTCAAAGAATATTTCAAGTGATGGATGGGAATCCTAATAGTTACCAGTTAGAGCATGTTTGAGGAGCATTAGTTATACTTTCAACTTTCATAGCAGGGACCTGGGTCTCTTAGGGAAAATCTAGTCTCCTACAGAAAACTCCCAAAGGGAAAGTTCCCAACAAAACATAAGAGTGGAGAAGGATAATCCTGCAAAAATAAATAAAACTGGACATGATTAACAAGTGTAATCACTGTATAGGTTAGGGCATGTTCAAGTTAAAGCTTGTTTTGTGAAATGGTGTGAAAGGGAGGATGTTCTATAGACTACTTGCATGCAGACACCTTTTTAGTTGGTCTACATGACCACTGTCAAGTGAAAATGTTATAGAAACTTTAAATGCAGCAAACAGAGCTAAAGACTTCAAGAGGCAGCATGATTCACCTTTACACAAAGCACTTCCAACTCCAATATGCTTATATCTGTAAAAGTATCTTCAGCTGAATTTAACTGAGGATTTGGGGAGAAAGAAGCAACCTTTAAGCTCAGTATCATACCAGAAGTGTATTTGTTCTGTGAGAGAACATGTAGAGGGTGGATGTAAGAGGAGCATTTCTCATCACACAAAGGTGAAGTGCCTGAAAAAGGAAGGAGGAAGTGTGCTGTAGGGCATAGAGCTCTTCTAGCAAGTTGCTTTTTAAGACCAGGTATTCATGTTTAGTCTCATCTTTGGCACTTGGAAAACAACATAAAAATCAGTACTTTATTAATTAGCAACATTTAAGGAAGGCAGAAAGATAATAAGCTGTTTTTAGCAAGACATTGAATTATGTAGCACACAAGCACTAAGTCTATTCAAGCCCCTTACTAGTTCAGTTCACTTTTTGTCCACTGCAATTAAAAACTACAAGTTCTTATGAGTAAGCAACATGGAGGGTTTGAGGTCTCTCTGTTTAACAGAGTCTACTGGTACTGCAGACAAAGAAAAGTGGATAAATAGCATAGACTTCAGTAATGCAAGACCTGTAGTCAAATCATAGATGAAGTTTAAGGTAACTGCTGAGCTCAAACGTGTTGGAAGCTAAGCTACCTGCTAGACTAGCATGGGTAAGGCACAGAGGCTGTCCAGTAGCCTCCTTGCAGTTGGGTTTAACGCTGTTTATTTCTCACTTAAATACCCTGCTCCCAAGTCAGGTCAGCTGGGGGCAACTTCTCAAGCAGTCACAGAATGAGGCACAGCTTTGTCTCCACAGAGGTGTGCCTTGATATCCATCCTTGACAGTACAGCTCAAGGAATTTAACAAAACAGAAGCTTTATACACTCACAACTGAAAAACTGTTGGAAAACAGGCAAGTCCTGCCAACTACTCCAGCTCTGACAGATGCACTCACAGCAAGCTGATGTCCTCCAGCAAGGCAGCCAGCATTTACATTGTGTTCAGCAATGCATAAAACAAAACTCTCCCTAGAGGGCCTCAGATAACCAGAGCTGTACCCAACGTGGGAAGAACACCTAGCTGCTCCCACCCCCCACCTATGCACTTTAACATCTGACCATATGCAAACTCTCCTTCTGTTCTTATCACACACTTGGAGGAATGCCCATGTTTTGGTTGCAGCAGCAGAGGAATCAGAGCATGTAGCTTTCCACTGTCCCTAAAGGAAGCCACATTGCTCACCCTAACTGCAAGTTCACAAGCCACTGCTCTGCTGCCTGTGCCTCAATCTGAAGTGAGCCAGCAACTTATCTGAAAATATTTCATTTGTTTAAACAAATAGAACTGCTAAAAATGGAGAAAGGCATTGCCACATGGCCCTTAATAGAGCCATGTTAATATCATATATCTACTAATAACTCCTTTACATTATTTCTTCCAACAGTCCCTGTATCTACCCTTGAGATGAGCAGTGCATGTTCTAGAGTTCTCTGGTGTACTACCAGATGGAGACAAACAAACAATGGCAAGAGGTCAACTTGAAAGACCAGGAGGGTTTATTGTTGTTTTCTTTAAGCAAACTGAAATTGCCAATTAGCTTTGAGGCAGCTTTTAGTGCAAGGAAGTATAAATTTTGAATTCCTTATGGGATAGCAAATGCACAGCAACATCTTTTTCACTGAGAAAAGGTCATTTTCCAACATTATGAAAAGCTTTCTGGAAACTTGGTTTTGTTACAGGAAAGAAGAAATGTAATAAAATGTCCAATCATCCTCACTGCATCAAATATTTGAAGTCAGATTTGTTTTCTTGCATGTCAAAAGACAAAGAGGTAGTTCAGCTATGCACTTACATAGCCATCTACTATTTTGGTTTTAAGATCTCCAACCATAAAACTGGATGATGAAACAACAAGTGAAAGAGATTAACTCCAACAAGGTTTAACCTGGTTTAAACTGTAGCCAGGACTAAGCTAGACATTAATCCAGGGTGAAGACTGTGAGACTGTGCAGTTTCACTGTCTTAGCTGCACCACAAGAAGGTTTGCCTATATCTGATGGGGAAATCACTTTTCAAATCTGCAAAATCCTCTTGGTCAGACTGGTAACCTCCAGCACTTGGCAGTTCTGAGGTAATGCCCCATTTCCACCTAAAGCCTCACACAGAGCCCACACCTACCTAAATATGAGTCAGGAAAAGCAGTTCTGTCACCAGTGAGTGCTGGATAAAGCATCTCAAATGCAGGTTATAGCTATGGGAAATGGAAGAGTTGACCTGGATATGTTCTTGCACCCAAAGGTACTCTGGAGGAGCAGTCTGGTCTCTGGCCTCTGCATTACCTGTTGCCCCTCCTTTCTACACCCCCACATCCTCCCCCCCAGCCTTGTTTCATGCAATATCTGTGACTGGACAAATTGTGTAAAGTACAACTGTGGGTCTAGATCTCCATGACACCCTTCAACTTTAATTTAATTTGATTGAATCAGACTCTGACCCCATATCTCATAGCCAGAGACAGCCACAAGGTTACTATCAGAGACCATTTGATATTACTGCTGGGTTATTCTGCCCCCAGAGAGATTTCCAAGTCTTTCATGTCACAGGCTGAAAAGCTATGTTGTTTCCAGGGGTCCCCAGGTTGTACTTTATCTGGTCTTCCAGGAGAACAGAGGAGGAGGTGTCACCATTGCAACACAAGGTAGCAAAAAAGAGGATAATATAGAAAACAGAGTGAATTTCAGGAGACAATTGATTCAAGCAAAGGTGAATGACAACAGAAGTTTATAATTAAAGGAAAGGATTTAAAACTCAGAAAGGTAGTTCTAGAGAGCATGGGGAATGAGAATGCAATGAGGTCTCATGGTGAACAGCAGTTAAGGGCTTACAAGCCATCTGGTCCTTTAGCTGGTACAAGAAACATCCAGGTTTAACAAGAACTTGTTAGTCTAGGACTCCAACTGACTGTGTATGGTCATATTGGGAGACTTCACAGCAGCACAAATGATGAACCATTAGGTCTTATGTCTCTACCCAGAACTGAAGAGAATCTAATGCCCATCTGGGCCACAGCTTCTAGCTTATTTTCCTCCAAAGACATAGGCTCCAAAACTGTTCAGACTAATTCAGTCACAGCAAGTAAGACAATCAGGGGATTCCTTCAAAATTCAGCAGAGTGCCAGAGCAAGATACCAATACAGATACAGACCAGCAGTCAAGCCAATTCAGGGGTCTGACACCCCAAAACCAGAGACAGGTCCTAAACTGAAAACAAAAGCATTCACAGTTCAGAAGATTGAGTGGAAACCTAAAAAGCCACATCAGTGGCCAACCTTTGTGCTGCCCAGTGCATATAGGTACAGCTGCTGTGGATACTGTTCACATAACTCATCTGAAACAAGTGCCTCTGGAAGGTTTTTTAATTAAAAAGGATTTAGCACTGTTAAACAATAAAATATCAGAACCCCAGAGGGGGCATAATTGCAGGAGGAATTGTGCAGCTCCACAGTTTCCAAACCCACATGGTGCTGTTGGCAGCTGGCCTTCAATTAGAAGGAGGTAACAAGAAAAAGCACACAGGCAGTGACAGTGAGGTGAGGTGCCTGCTGTCCCTTAAAGGAAAACTGCTTCCCTTAGAGGTTCCTGGACTGATTGGACAGCCCTAGTATAAATGATGGCCACCAGATCCATCACAAAGTGGATGGAAAGAGATGCAAAGTTTACCTGGTGTAACTTCAGTGCTATCAAACTGAGTGGGCTCTCTGGCTGTTTACTAAAGGCAAGGTTTGGCCCCAAAACATATGGGAGCAAAAAGCTTTGACTTGGGCAGCCTGAGGTACATGAAATTTGCCTTCAGCAAGCTTTGGCCATGGTCCAAAATCTGTACTGGCAACTTCACAGAACAAATCCTTTTAGCAACAGCCTCCCCTCCTGCTACTTCTGCATTCAGGTCTTCACCATGAAGACCTGCCCAACAGTGGGAGCTGCATGAAAGCACACAGGAGCAAAACAGAACTAGAGTGAAATACAGGTTTGAAATTGCTGTAGTTTGCTCTTTCAGAGATGTACAAGCAGATAAACTCCCAAAAATCTGTGTTTTGGTTTGGGTGGTTTTGTTTTGGGCTTTTGTTTGGGTTTTTTGGGGGAGTGGGGAAGCAAGGCATGACAGAAACCAAGCATGTGGTTAGTTTTGATATCCAGATATTCCACTTCATATTTTCAAAGCATTCCAAAACACCACTTGAAAAACATCAGGTCTTCCCAAAGAGAACATTTATCAAGTTCACTTCAGGGTCCTGAACAGAAGGCATTGTCTGACCAAAATTAGATCTCCCCTCACCTTCTGTTCACCCCAGTGCCACTGCTTCTCATGCCCCAAATGGCTTCCTCACCACATACACTGAGCTATTTTGTATGGCAGTAGCAGGACATAGATGACTTGATGAACTTCATGTAGTAGTGTCTGGGCAACTCATTTGCTCTGCTACCAAGGCCCTGGACTGTGCTGTGAGACACATTAGCCACCTATTTCTAATTCCAGTGACAACAGTTTAACCTGTAGCACAGGCTATCCTAAACCTCAGCTCCCTTGGCTTCAGTGTGATGCTGAGTACTCAGATATCTTTAATACCCAAGTTTCACAATTTCCTGTTGGGATAAAGCAATTTTATAACAACCAGCATAGTTGAAGCAGGTGACTGATAATACAGCTGCAATCATGCTAATCAGGAGACTGATTTGCATGGGAGGGACTGGGGGGAGGTGTGAGGAAGAGAGAAAGACTCAAAGGAATGAGGACAAAACCACATTTCAGTTGGTAGAAGTTCCCAGTCTAGTTTGCTGCACAGGTACAGATGGGGAACAAAAGGCAACAGTGAAGTGCCACTGAAGAAACCTGTAATAAACCAACCTTCAGGTCCCAGAAAGCAGATTGACAACCCATGGCCCAATACTTCAGTGCAAATGAGAAGACAAATTCCTCTGAAAATGCAGGTTTATTTTACTTGGCTGTCACAGAGCAAGTGTGTAGCAGTACAGGGATAGTCTCAGGCATAAAATCTTGGTCTAATGTTGTGATCTTTCTTTTATTCAATTATCAGTGACATTCCCAGCCTTCAGAGCCCACCCTAGCAGACAGCATGCCAATACTGAGTTGAGCAGGGCAGCTGACACACCCAGCAGGTTACACAACATAAGTCTCAGGCTCAGCATTTCTAAGGAGATGTGACACACAAGTGGGCCCATATTGATTATCCCTGCTGTACTTTATAGGCTGCCTTAGCAAGCAGCACTTCCAAAAAGGGCAGAAGACAAATGCTGCAATTACAAGGGAAGTGATGCTGTGAGGCAAAACCTTTCACCTGCAGGCATTGCTTCACACAAGACCTGCAAGACCCATCATTCTCCACAGGTTTGTCTTGTGAAAGACTGGTCTTGAGGCTCTATATGCACAGCACTAGGAACACCAGTTTTAATCTGAAGTTTTTCAATGAACAGATTCTCACCTTGTTGCTCATGTACCTTGAGATAAATGAGAGGTCCAAGGACCTGGAGAAAGCATTACTGCTGAACCCATACCCACAAAGCAAGCAGTGATTCAGAAACTGCCATGTTAAGGCAGCAAGTAGAAAGTTACAACACAGTGAACACCTCTGGCAGCAAGCAGAGATAAGAACTTAATAACATCACGTGGAATTTGACTGGTGACACCACACATACCTGCTGAGCAAGTAAAAAGTTCTCCATATCATTTGCAGCTTGCCAGTCTGCTAGGCAACCTGCTGAGCTCCATCTGCTATTGAGATTTGCAGAAGAGCAGGCTCAAGTCTGACAGCCACAAGGACAAGAAGAGTGGGACACAAACAAGAATGAAAGCTGTTCAAAGTATAAGGCTTGCAAAGCCTCTAATTGATCAAGAAGTGCTCCAGCATTAAATTCTTCTCAGGCAAAATTTTTTCCCATCTCCTGCTATGGCTAACACAATGGAAATTTGTAATATCTGACTTAAACTGGTTACCAAGGCTTGTAATCTTAGAAATAAACAGAATCACAAAATAGCCAAGGTTGGAAGGGGACTCTGGGCATTTCCTAGCACATCACCCTAGGGCAAGTTGCTCAGGTCTGTGTCCAGTCAGACTTTGACCATCTTCAAGAACAAACACTTCAAAATGTCTCTGGATCAACTGTTTCAGGTTATGGTCTCATTCCTTCAGTTTCATTAGGTGAAGGGATGGAAGGTCTGCAGTGCTGGAATCTGCTTCAGGTTCCTAACAGAGAGCTAAGCAAGAACAAGTAAGAAGCATGCTCTAGTGAGTACTGTAAATCACTGCCTAATTTCCTATTGCTCCAGATTGTCCAGTTTAAAGATGTTACCTTTTCATCAATGGCAGCAGAGACATTCCAGACCTGTCTGGACCCCATCCTGTGCAACATGCTGTAGGAGAACCTGCTCTGACAGGGAGATTGGACTAGATGATCTCCAGAGGTCCCTTCCAACCCCTAATAGTCTGTGACTCTGTGATTCACTTTGAACGTGAGTCCACAAGACATCACAAACATTTCAGGTCATGGTAATTCAGGTTCCTAAATTTCATACCTGGCACTGATACCCTTCTTGTTTTATACTAGCCAGTGACAGGCCTCATTGCTCCATCCTGACTCCTCACTGACACATCAGGAGACTGAGGTTTATGCACAGTATGCACATCAAGGGAACATGCCCAGGGTTTAATGGCTTTCTGAAGTACATCTGCAGTCCTCCTTAGCAAGGAGTAACACACAACTCTACTATATTCTTTCCACTGAAATAACTATTCTGAAAACAAGGTTTAATGTTTTTTTTAAGAAGGATTATGAAAGATTGCACTTTCCAATAATTGATTGATCTACAGTAGTGTGTTAAACCTTGGCTGTCTCCAGCAGGGATGTTTCAAGTGTGGTTGGAAATCAAATAACCTATGTCTACAGTCTTAAAGTTTGCAAGTAAACAAGTTTAGGGGAAAGAAGTTTAATCCTGTGAAGAGTTTCAGATATCTGGAAAGACTTGCAGTATTGGGAAATATTCTGCAGGATCTGATAATTTGATGTCAATTAATTATGAGGCAAATATTAATTTCATACATTATGAAAGCTTGTTTACCCTAAGACCATAACATCTTAATTAATCTGAAGTTAAAACACTGATAATCCTCTTCAGAGGTTGTCAACTTGGCAGTTACTGTCAAGAGAGTTGGGAAAATAAAGATAATACAGAAGTTAGAAATATGGACACAGTAGGATAATAGTCCCCTAGCTGAACACACAGCAATACATCTCAGGGAGGGAATTCACCCCAACAGAGGTGT
Organism: Galbula dea; assembly: GCA_013399015.1. Lineage (NCBI taxonomy): Eukaryota > Metazoa > Chordata > Aves > Piciformes > Galbulidae > Galbula > Galbula dea. Next base: position 97,514 of record VWZX01008820.1, read on the forward strand.
TCAGTACAACCAAGACAGGAATAAAACTGCCAAGGCATGCAGGTCACTTTGCAAAGCAGGCCAGGCTGAGCAGGTCACCAAGTGGTAGCAGGACCCCAGAGCACAAGGGCAGAAAGAGTGGAGCAAATTCTCTCTCCAAGACACACCACAGGTGTCCTCAGCCACTAAGTGCATGCTAATGTTGGTTCCCATCTCTTCCCTTGAAACCTCAGTATAAAAGATGCACCAGGTTCAAGAGAAAACAGCAATGCAAGCAATTCAAACTCAGTAGTTTTGGTTTAGAGACTTAGCTCTGAGACCACCTTAAAGCTAACCAAAAGCTAAAGGGATGGCAGCAGGAGACTGCTGGATGACCTCTGAGGAGAGGCTGGAGCTAAGCGGTGGCCATGGCTGGTTCCAACAAACCCACTGCAGGGCACAGCTGAGCCCCTCAGCCAGGATGATGCCACCTCAGGGGAATGTATGCCTGACAGTGAGGGGGGAGAAAAACAAACATGAGAAACAGCCCTGTGAACACAGAGGCCACAGAACATGGAGGTGAGGAGGTGCTACAAGCACCAGAGCAGAGACTTTCTGGCAGCTGCTAGAGACATCACAGTGAATATGATGAATTGGCCTCAGCCAGCTGCCAAATGACCACCTGGACAATCCTCCACTCCCCTTCCTCAACAGGTTGTCAGAGAAAAGATGGAAAAGCTCACTGGTCAAGATAAATTACAGTAGTTGAGAGAAGCAATGGGCAAAACTGGGACTGGAGGTTTCCAGAGAGGGGAAGAGTTGTGGAAAATCATTTGTGGTTGTAAAGCTGTGAAGAGATGAGGGGTAGAGTTTTATTGTGTAAATTGCCCACCTTTGTCAGTGTTGTGATGACATTTTTGTTTTGGTGTGAGGATTTTCATGCACACACCACCAGCCCTTCAAGATATTGATAGTTTCCTAAGGAAAGCAAAAGCTGCATGTGCAAACAAGGCAAATTAAGGGATGTATTCACTGCTTCCCATCAGCAGGAAGATGTCCAGCCATTTCTTGGAAAACAGGGCCTCAGCACACAACCATTGCTTGGGAAAACAAAAGCCACAACTCCTCCCCCCTTCTGTGAGCTTTTATTGATGATCAGTGTCCTTTGGTAGGGAATATCCCTTTGGTCAGATCAGGTCATTCATCCCAGTTATGTTGCCTCCCAAACTGCAGATTCCTAGCCTACCAACCCTTGGCAGGGCATAGGTCAGAGAGAGCTTTGGTGTTGTGCAAGCACTGTTCAGCAACAGCCAAACCACTGGTGCATGGAGCAGCACTTCCAGCCATAAATACAAACCCCAGCATTGTATGAGCTGCTAGGAAGAAGTTTACCCCTATCCCAGCCAGAGCCTGTACAGTCTCCACCCCTCATTCCACATCATTTACATGGTGTCCAGGTCCCATATTTTCCAGTACACCTAAGTACCCTCTGACCATCTCATTCCCTTTCTCATTCCCCAAATCCCTTCAGACCAATATTTACAATATCTACTCCACACTTAAGCTGTCTTTACATCCAGCAGTCAAATTTACACATCCTCATTAACCAATGTCCTTAACAGAGGTTAATTCACCACACCAAGGTAGATAGTTAATAAACTGTTTTATTTCAACTTCAGAATGTAGAAGGGACTCCACAAGGAACAAGCTGGACAAGTCATTGGTTTCAAAGACAGAATAGTAGACTAAGTGATCTAATACACATTGCCATCAAGTGGCACCAAGTGTACATGTACATCAGGGTGTAAATTCTAAAGGAGACATTCAGTCCTTCAGAGGAAATAAGTCTCTGTAACAACTGGCAATGCCAGTAAGTATCTCAGGAAGCTGCACAAAACACCTTCACTGGAGACCTGCCTTCATCTAGCACAGCATGACCTACCCTCTAGGTTTGTTACTTTTATCTCAAGCCACACCATCATTACCGTTAGATAGTTTTCAGCAAACACATTACTCTTCTGTTAAGTCACCACTATTCATTCAAACAGCAAAGCCAGATGAGAGCAGAAAAACCCCAAACTGCATGCAACCCTTAGGAACAGCCTCTTCTCTCCTTTTCATTTTCTCCCACTAAAGAGAGATAAAGAGAATAACACACTGAGCCTCATTCCTACTCTTATGTTGCAGACAACTGGCTGTACTCATAGCAAGCATAAAACTGGCTTCAATGGCTAAGACTACAGAGGGAGAACAGGGTTTGTTTAAAGCTGTGCCTAGAAGGCTCCTACCTGTGTTAGCCCAGGGGAGATACCAGGGGCAGCTGACATTCACATAGGTGCCAGGCAGTCCATCTGGCCAGCAGGCATAATTGTCAAATGTTCTGTTGCAGAACTTGCCTTCTGCAGAGAGATGGAAGGAAGGAAAGCTCATGCCACTGCTTTTTATGAATACTGCAAGGAAGAAAAGACTGAAGAGCAGAAGACAAGGAAGCCTGGGCACATACATTTCAGCCCTAACAGCATTATACAGTTCAGCTTTGCCAGGGGGTTGAATGAGATTTTTGTCCACAACAGTTTATCTCCACGCAACAGGAAACTGTTGTTTCAGGGGAGACCCAATGAACAAATTTGGGTCTTTGACTAAATCAAGGGACAAGAGGTAAATCAATGCTGATCCATTCTCATCTTCTCTTTCTCACCTTTATATGTCTCAGCTTAACTTAAAATCAATTTTATTATGAATAGTGTAGGCAATCATTCCCAATGGTTCACAGTCATGCTGTTGGAAAGTCCAGCCTAATACACAGATCTAGAGACAAAATACCCATACACAACCATAACTTTGCATTACAGCTTAATCAACAGAAGAACAGTTCAACTCCAGATTTATTAAACTCTCATTATTAGACAGCAGCACTCAACAGGATAACAGAGTGGGTGAAGATGAATGTTTCCATGCCACGGTTTGTCATCACCTCCTGCTTTCCCTCTGCCATAATAATGTAGTTAAGAGAAGGAAAATAAACAGTTTTGAAATAACTCTTCAGAGACAACTTCAGACCCACCATCTTTATCTTTCTCAGTGAGTCACAAAAGCACTGAAGCATAGGAGAGGCCACACTGTGCCCAGTTGTGAGCATCACTGACAAGCCACCAGTGTCCTCTAAACACCATAATCCTAGCACATCACAGCTGCTCCCAAAACATTAGAGTAGCTCAACAGCTAAGACCAGCTGCATTCTCATTTTCACTACAGCACTTGTTTTGGTTTGGGTTTTTTTGGTTGTGGATTTGGGTGAGGGTTTTTGTTTGTTTGTTTTAAAGCTATTTGAGCCCAAAATTTATACCAACTTTAAGAACCAGAAACTACTAGGTCAGTGTGAGCAGCATGGTCTCAGATTTCCTAACACCTGTACAGTCTCTCAACCTTGATCCCTTGCATTAGTGTACTGCTTTGATGTACTACAGCCACCTCTTGCCACTGTAAACCACTCTGGACCTGAAGACTAACATCTTTACAACAAAATTGTTCCATAAAATGCATCCTCAGAGAGAAGAGTCCCACAGAGAGCAGATGGAAGTAAATGGGATGAAGAAGAAATGGACTGGAAAGTAAGCTGGATAAGTATTTTCAATTTCATCATCACTCCCCTGCTACCATTATCATGCATTTTAAAAGTTAATACATCTTATCCCTACCAAGCAGGCTTACCTGTCACAATGGGGGGTGCCTCATACAAGTACTTCAGGCACTGGAGCTGATACTCCTTCCACTTCTGCATCACCCCAGAGAGAGACCCATCTGAACTCTGTAAGAAAAAAATCACATGTCAGATCCTGCAAGGATTTAAACTCTTTCTGAAGCCTGAACCACAGAATTATCAAGGTTGGAAGAGACCTCCAAGATCATCAAGTCCAACCATCAACCTACCACTGTCATCTAAACCATGTCCCTAAGACTAAACCAAGTCCCCAAGTACTCCATCTAGATGCTTTTTAAACACCTCCAGGGACTGTGACCCTACCACCTCCCTGGGCAGCCTGGGCCAATATCTAACAAAACTTCAAACAGATGGGTGTGAAAATTGCTACCTCAAGCCAAACCAGCTCTGCTTATCATACATGGTACCAGGCACTGCTATGCATTTGCCTTATTGCAACCAAAGAAATCTCTCCCTAGTTGTACCATGAGGAACTGAAACAAACTGTGTCCTCTCTGAAACCAAAACTGAGCTAGCCTTTCTCCATTGAACTTGCCCTAGTTGTGTGATTTACCACCTCATGAAAGGACAGGGACAGCAAGCCCTTTTAGCAGAGGTTTTCTTTCCAACAGCAGCATTTCTGCTTCTCTACAAAATGAGACAAAGTTAATTCACTGCATTCAGTGAATATTCCCCAAAACATGCTTCCAGAACATGGATGAAAGCTTCTCCAGTTTCATTTTCATGATCAGCAGCTCTTCCTTACATCCAGCATATTTTTCCTGAAACCACAGAAAAGATCAGGGACTTTGTTTTGGGGGTTTGTTTGTTTGTTCTCTTAACAGTTTGACAGGCTGCAGGTTGCACTGTTGGTTACCCCAAGCAAAGGGCAGGGAAAGTATGCACTAACTCCCTGAGCACAAAGCAAATTAGCTGTTAATCAACTGCAGAACTTAGCACTGGCTGTATGCTCAACCCTAACAGATGTCTCACCTGGCTCAGAGGCCCAGCTTTAGGTAGAGACACACCAGACCCCCTCTCCATATAAAGGGAATTACAAGAGTGTTAGGATTAGCAGGCTCCAAGTGATCAATCATGCAGGTAACTCAGCATTCTTTTTGCAGTGAAAGGCCCAGCATGGATGTCTCAGCTATACAATCAACAGCATGAAAGTGGTGGTAAAACACCTTAACACTCAGCAGATCAATTCATTTAATCCCAGCTGCTGATCAGTTTATTAAGTGAAGCATGAGGGTAAATCATCTCTCTCATTTTACCCTCATCTTCAAGTGCTGATTTCTACTTTCCACTTGTGCTTCTAAACCTTTTTCAGAAGGACACCAGGGCATGGGAAGTGTTTAGAAGTGAAGAAGTCACTTTAAACCTATACTGCATTTCAGGAAAGCAAAACTGAATGTTGTCCAGCACAATCCAAGTGACTAAAATTTACACACTAGTGCAATCATCTTGGTCTAAGAGAACAGAAGTAGGACTGGCATTTTTGGACTACAAACATCTCAAGTCCTCTTCTCTCATCTCCTCCTGATTAAAAATAAAACAAGTGCATAAAAACCAAAACACCATGTGCTTCTGCTTGGGTGAAGCCATTTAATTCTAAAGTGCACATGATGAGAAGTGCAACATTGAGTAGATACCTGTGTTGTGTTTTAAGAATAACTGCCTGTATTTACATACAACTTACCTGGAGCTAGGGCCTCATGGCCATAGCTTTAGAATTAAAGTCAGAACAAGACAAGTCTGTGGGTCTTTGGAACTCTGCCCCTTGTAAATAATCTCACCTATGCCAATAAATGCTCTCAAAGTCTATGCAAAAGTCCCTAGTGTAAAATGAATAAATCTACTGAATTTTAACCCTATATGCCTGTAGCCTAGGGACCTATGCTTTAGATAGCTGAAGGAGTTAAAAATCACCTAATTTAGATCTACAGGTGAGTGCAGAGAGACACATAACCAGTAACTCAAACTAAAATGTCATCTACAGATCCAGGTAGGCTGAATTAGAATGGATGACCAGAGTACATGGAGAGTGCCTGAGAGAAACTTAGGTTTGAAAGCAGCTCAGTCTTTAGAAAGTTAACTTTTCAGCTCTTCATTTTGTAAGGACTTCAAGTTTTACAGGGCTGTTTCACCAACCTCTCATCGCCAGGTTAACCCTTTAATAAATGGATTAGAAGGAACATTTTCAGGATGAACTCAAGTTATGACTCAGAATAATTTCAGAAGCTACTAGAAATCACACACATCCTTCCCAAAAGCAGTTATTGAGCATGCATGCAGATGACCACATCAAGTTAATCTAAATTCAGCTTTTCAAAATCATTACAAGATAAAGATGCATACAGAGTTTCATTTAGAAACAATACTTTGTAAAATATTCTGAAAATATCCTAAAGCTGCTTGCATTAAGAAAATTAGCTCTTTTAGAGTCAGTAAAGCTTAAAGTATTTTCCTCTAAGTCAAGTTTTCATCTATTGCTTTCATGAATGCAGGAATAACCAGTTCTAATTAGAGCTTAGGAAAAAGCAAGCATCTATCCTTCCATTTAATGAAAAAGTAGAAACATTTCTGCTTGCATTGGTTTCCCATAATGTGAGGAGATAACTCTAACAAAGAGATTAGCAAACTATAAGAGTGAAATAATTAGACATGCCTTTTTGTGGAGATGACTGATTTGGTAGACAGCTTTCTATTCTGCCTCCAGGCTGCTGCAATGAGACAATCAAATACAAATCCCAAGACCACATCATTTATTCTCTCTGTGCAAGTTTACTCTGGTTCAGCTGAATACCATGTTTTGTTATCAAACTGACTCAAGTTTCATTTTAATATATTCTAATCCCTGTTTCCCAGAGATTTTGGTCCATATAAACAGAACTCACAAGCTATACAGTGCCAGATTTAGAATGTGAGTAGTTATTCAAATAAATACCTACTTTCTTGAAGTGATTTAATTCCTTCTGTAACATCAAAGCACTAAACACACCTGAGGACAAGGTTCCTAGGCCAGAAACCAAGATTTGGAGGAAACTGCAAAAATTTAAATAGCTTTATTAAACTCAGGACTATATTTTTGTTGCTAAAAGCACTGATCTTTTGATTTTAGTTTATTTGATTTAGTTTGCCACTGTTGGGTTTTGTTTGTTTGGGGTTTTTTCCTCCAGTTAACTATGGGGGGGAAACAGTGGTAGCTTGCTGTGGTGAAAAATGTGTCAGAACAAGAGTGAAGAGGAGTATGGAAATGTGATTGTCTGGATAAGGTGAAGGAGTCAGAAGGCAAGAACAGATGAAGGACATCAAGGAGATGAGTAATGGTGCAGCCCAAGGAGCTGTAATGGGTGCAGAAAAGCTGAAATAGGCAAGAATAGAGACTGAGGGCCTTTCAGTGTATGTATATAGTTAAGTTAGTTAATTAATCTATAGTAACTGGCTCATTCAACAGTCTGAAGACAGATTCCTTACAAATCCTTAACACTTCTATAACAAAGCCTTTTTCTGTAGCTTCCACTACCTTTCTGGGCAAACTGTTCCAGTGTCTCCCCACCCTAACAGCACAGAACTTCCTCCTAGTATCCAATCTGAATCTCCCCTCCTCTAGTTTGCATCCATTCCCCCTAGGGCCTGTCACTACCTGACCTCCTAAAAAGTCCCTCCCCAGCTTTCTTGTAGCCCCCTTCAGATACTGGAGCATCAAAAGCTGCAGTGCTGTCTCTACTCTAGATAATAGAAAATTATCATTTACTATACCTGATCAATACCTTTTCCAGGGATTATAGTTCAGGACATCTGGCACTCCCCAGACTTCTGTATTTATCACATCCTCTTCCTATATTATGTTGCCCACTATCAAGTTTTATGTAGTTATCTGACATTATATAAGACCAAGCAACCCTTTGAGGTAAAGTCATTATTCTCAGTGCCTTCTGCAGGGCTGCTTGACTGATCAAATGAATGAATTATGCTTCCCAAGTCATATTTTACAAGACACTTTGTCAGCAGTTGGATCACTCTGGACAAATCCCTCACCCTTCAGAAAACAGAAAAAACCCAACCAAAGACAGGGTCAAAACAACTTTTCTTTCAGAGGAAAGTATTGGCAACTTCTAGAAGCTTTTCCTGTAAATGCTTCTGCTTCTTAGTTACTAATGAATCAATGACTTCAGTAGCTCCAGAGCACCAGAAAAAGAAACCTTTCAGCATCCTCCCTGCTAGTGAAAAGCAGCAGATGAGCTCCCACAAAAGTGGCTACTGGATTCAGAAAGAAACTCCCTGGTGACACCAGCCAGCTGAGTTCTTAGGCTACAGAAGCTTAATGATTTAAAAAAGACAAGTCCCAGGACTTCAATAAAGATAAATCTTGAAAACAGTGTTTGACCAGCTGTCTAACCATGGAGACACCTGCATTTTGTCATTCTGAAGACTTCAAGTTTCATGACATCAAGCCTTTGAACTTAAGGCTGCAAGAGCAAGCTCTCATCAGGCACTTTGCAAGTGATCAAAGCACAAAAGGGACACTCCTCCTCTGCCTGTCTCTTCAGAGCTGCTCAGCTCAGACTGACAGCACACTTGCAGTCCTGAACAGCAACACTGGGTTTCTAGTAACTTCCCAAAATACCCAAGATCATAGAATCATCTGGGTTGGAAGGGACCTCCAGAGGTCATCTAGTCCAACCCCCCTATAGATCCTCAATAGCAATATTAATAGCAATAATAAGCCAATAACAGGACAGGGCACTAATCACCTCTCCATCTCCCCTCAGTTCTTATTCCTTTTCCTTAATCTAGCAAGAACAGGTAATAATCATATGCACCTCCCAAAGAAGGTTTGTAAATGCAGAATGCTTCTACCCGGAGTCTCAGATAAAGCATTTTAAAAAGACAAAACCAAAACTGATTTAGGCACACTCCTGCTTCTCAGTACTTCTCTTGACTAGGCAAAGGCAGCTCCCACTTCAGCTGATTTACCCTTTCACAAACTTTTCTGAACACAGAAGTTGTCTGAACAGGTGGGAGAACTCAATCCTGACCACAAGGGTTTCTCCTTTGGACCAAACAACCCAGCTCTGTCCTGGAATGCTTCATCTGTGCTTTGGAACTGAACAGTTCTCTTCTCATTGCTGAATTTTTTTTGCTTTGACATGTTGCATTCAGTGAGAATCTCTTGGCCCCTGTCATCCTCTGGATCAAGGGAGAACATTTGGCATTCAAAGGCATAAGATGTCAAAGCAAAGCTAATAACACCTAAATCAACCTGCACAGCATACAGTCTCCAAATCAAGGGAATAAACTACAACCTAATATTTCAGCATGCTATAAAGTTAAGCATCATCTTCTAGAGGTAAGCAAAATTCAAACTCCTGTAGGTCAGTAGAATAGACAGAGTGTTGTGCAAACCTGTGTTTGAGGGGTTATTCATTCTTTGTCTTCACTGATGGATGGCCCTGGGATAAGGACAGTTACCTGCAGAGCTTTTCTGCCCCATGAAGAGTTTTCCCAGCCTGGTGAGAGGTTTCCTCTTTGCCCACTCCAGGACTCAAATCTGTATGCTTACAGTTCAAGCAGACACACACTTGTATTGACAGCCACTGTTACCAGAAAAAAATGTGATTTTCATTCCTGTCTTTCATCTGTTCTGGTGAATGCTCCTGTCAGGGATGCATTACATGAGCCAGACAAACATGGGAGAAGAAGCTACTGAGAAACTATGGAGAAAGACAGAAGGAAAAAAACCACCAAAATTCAAAAGCAACTGTAACTCCTAAGCTCTTGAGAGCAGAAATCTATCCCACAATTTTAGCAGAAGACAGTGTGTCAGCACTCATGAGAATTAAATTATCCTGTACAAGGAAATTTTACTGTGCATTGCAAATCTAGGCACATGCTTTGTGAAGTCCTCCTTAGCCAAGGACTTTTGATGCAGTTAGACAATAGAGCAAGCAAAATGGAATCTAAATTGCATTTTTAGACAGATACAAAAGGTGTAGAACTAGAAACTGGAACAAAGGCAAAGTTGAGCTGTGTTGTGGGAGTAGGGGAAGCTACACAGCTGAAGATAAGAGTGCTCCAGATCTAACCTCAGATTTAGAAATTATTCTCTTAAGAGAATCAACTGCACCACTTGGTTTAGTGCCACCCTCAGACTTCCTGGAGGTGCACTCAATCCTATTCTCTATCATTAAAGATATTTAACAGTACTGGTCCCAATAGAGACCTCTGAGGGACACCACTGTCATGCACTGTGACAATGGAGTACAGGGCCAGTGAGGGATAGAGTGCTGGAAAAGTAGAGGAGATTTAGGGTGGAATTCAGATGCCTGATCACAGGCACCTACTGCTCCTCTCAACATGCACAAGCACCTTTGTCTCCTGCCACAGAGAGGTGCAGATCTCCTCTGCATCCCTCAAATATGTCAGTCCCATACAGGGCCTGGACTACTGTAGGAAGCTTTGAGCAGCATTAGATGCCTACATTTGGGCAACTGACTCATCCTGAAGCTCTCTGAGCTGCTGTAGCAAAACAAAACAAGCATCTGTCAAAGCTGGACTTTTGGCTGCTCTTGCTGTGGTTTATAATGCTGTTAGTTAAGTCACTTCTTTAGGACATGCTCGACCAAGTGCATTTAAAAGGATCTGTTTCTGAAGTTTCTAGCTGCCTGGTTTCTCTGTAACAGCCAGCAGTGATCCAGTCCCAGAGCTGGCTGAGCAGAGACACACAGAGACAGGGAACTGCAACATTTGAACTGCCAAGCATTAAATAAAAAGGATTTCACACACACAAAAAAATAAATCCCAAAGTAATTCTCATCCCAACCTCAGGGACTGAGTGAACACCACTGCATTAACAACAACCTGTCTTTTCAATACACAAGAAACACCCAAATCTTTTCTTCTTTCACATACAACTGTCACAAGGGAGTTAGGCTCCTCTCAGCTTCTCAGGTGACTATTTGCCACTCTTAAATAGCCATGCATGGTGCTGGGGCAGAAGGAAAGGTGTACAGTTGTCTTTTTTTCCCCTTGGATCACAAATCCTACAGCAATGTGAACCTGGTCACCAGTTTGTCATCCCATCATCACCGTTCATGCAATAACCTCAATAACAAGAAAAACAGCAAATAAACCAGACATAGTAACCTTCCACAGACCTTTCTTTCACTGACTGCATTCCCATTTACACTTCAGTTTCAAACAAACTTAGTCTGCCTGTTAAAACAAATAAGGATGTGACAGAAAAACAAGCACCACAAAGCTCTTTAAAAACCACCAGACACAGAACCAAGAACTCCTGCCTATAATTTCATGGCTTCTGCATCTCCTGCTTTGTAGAGATTGCAGATCAAATCTTTATGGCTTTTGTTTAGCTCTCGTTGAGGGCAGTAGCTGCTTTTGATTTGAACTAATGCAAATGAACTCCCTCAGCAGCTCATTGTCACAGTGGTTCAAGGTCTGAATGGCTCTTTCCTGCCTCCCCATCCCTCTGCCAAACAGTTATATGGCAGTGCCTTGGTAAATTGCTCTTGTTTTCACCAAGGGTTATGACCCATCTGAGAGCAGAGCATACAGAAGAAGGTTTGCCAGTGCAGCTCATTCTCCAGACATCATCTCTTCTCCAAATATTCAATAGAAGACAATGCAGAGGTACACTTTGGCATCACAGACAGTATAAAACCTCTATAACCACCTCCTTGCAGTACTGGATCATATAGATTAGAGTTCCCATTTACTTGGTTGGAGGCTGTGTGGTGTTTTACAGCCTATATACATATACATCATCTTACAGTTTGCAGCATTCCACCCATCCAGCTGCCAAGTGTGATATTGCAGGGGCTTGATCTGTCAAAACCAAGGCAGGAGCAATGCTGCAGAAAGGCCACAGCCACCATGAAGTAATATTAAAATTAGAAAAGTAATAAGAGAAATGGAAAAGGTGTACAGAGATGCTACCCAAGGACTGCCCTCTGCTCATGTGAAAGATTTAACACAGGCTGACAAGCAAGGGCCTATTCAACATGTCTGGAGTTAAGCCCACACTAGGTGATCACCTCCCTGTACCCAGCACTGGTGAGGCCACACCTCAAATACTGTGTTCAGTTTGGGGCCCCTCACTAGAAGAAACATTGAGGCATTGGAGTGTGTCTAGAGGAGGGCAACAAGGCTGTTGAAGGGTCTGGAGAACAAGTCTTATGAGGAGCAGCTGGGGAAACTGGGGTTTAGTCTGGAGAAGAGGAGGCTCAGGGGAGACCTTATCTCTCTACAACTACCTGAAAGGAGGTTGTAGCAAGATTGGAGTTGGTCTCTTCTCCCAGGTTACCAGTGAGAGGACAAGAAGGAACAGCCTCAAGATGCTCCAGAGAAGTTTTAGACAGGACATGAGGAAAACACAGCTTTGAAACTGCAGATAGCTTACATTTCTTCTTACTTTTCCAATTAGGAGAAGTGGATTGGGTAAACAAGCCAAAAGCTGGAGATGGAAGTGCAGCAGTATCAGGGCTGTATATCACATCTGCTTCTAGAGATTGGTGAAAGCTTTCATGCCTGACTGCCTTGCCCCCAAAAGAGTCTGTTCCTCACAGCTAGTAAAGTAGCACGTTGATAGACTACAGACAATAGTCCCTCTTCCACCTCAGGTATTTTTGCTTTGGCAGTGTATATTTTGAGGACAGAAAGTTTACTGAAATGTTTAAGTCTAAAATAGGTAAATTAACCACTGTATGTGAAAGTTCTGCTCAAGCATCACAGAGGGCACACACTTCTCTGCATGCACACACCCCCTCCTGCACTCTTCCAAAGCACCCAGAGAATGCAGCATTACATGACCCTTTCCTTTTTCCTTTCTTGCTGTCTTCTTCCTCTCCCTTTTACTGAGTGTATGTGGAGACTAGGAAGACAAAGCACAGGACCTGAAGTGGCTCACAGTACAGATGCATTAATAGTCTCCATTCACTTTCTAACTAGTTATTGGACTCCAGGTTTCTCAGTCATCTTATTCTTGCACATATACTCATGCATAATATGGAATTAGTTTTCAGTTTGCATGTTGTGGGAATGCAGCAAATCTCAGACAAAGATTAATCATCTCCAAAGCTGTCTGAGATGCTCTTGCACTTTTATTAGAAAGGCATCTCTTAAAAGAAACTCACTACTGCAGTTTCTCTCCATGGCTTACTGCTGGCACACCTAGCTCTCAACAGGCTGAAAGCAACCACCAGCACTCCTTCAGAAAACCTCAAAACCAAAGAAACAAAAAAACCCAAAGAAAACAAACTAAAACCCTCCAGAGCAACCCACAAAATAAAGTTATTCTTCATAATTAAGTGATAAAGCCATAAATTTGAAACCCTATGAAAGGCTAGTCAGTACTCAGGACCTTTAAGGTTGACATGGGGCACACAGACAACATAGAATATGCTGCAGTGAAGATTCTGCCTAGTGAGCTCAACATTCTTATTACCCACATAGAATTCAAAATACTAAGTGGAAACAAAAAGAGCATAGCCAAAAAACCAGCCTAGAAATGGCAGGTGAATGAAAAACTTTGGGCTCCAACAACCTGCAGGAATCAAAGGTCACTGCTAGATGCACTCTTCCTCACAGCAACCATGATTTATTCAGATACTGTGGATAAATCTTTGTGCCTGCAAACCTCTCAGCATCCTTTACAGTTTCCAATTATAATGAATTGATAACTAATTCTATAAGTTTCATCCTTTGCACATCCTACCTCTAAAATGAAGACTTAATTAGCTATAAAGTATTTAATAATAATAAAGGACATTTGGGCTTTTCAACAGCAAAAGAAACACCAATGCTCATTCCTAGACCTCAGCAAGGCTCCAGTTGAGTACAAGATCTCACTAGGCTGATTGCTATATAAACAAGTGTTCCAGGAAAATAAATAGAACTCAAAACCCTCAGTCTTAACTGCAGTCCTTCAAAAGTATTCATTTTATGGAATTCCAGGAAAGAAAGAAAACAACCAAAAAAGGCAGTAACTCTAACTCACTAGATGGAAGACAGGGATACAACTCTGGCCAGAGCTGGGACATACTCCCTAGAGGAGACCATTTGTTGAGCAGCTTGGGCAGCTAGACAAACACAGCAGACTGTCTAGCTTGTCTGCTCTGTTTCTACCCAAGCTTTTCATGGAAAGGACACTAACCCACAGAGCATTTCTCATGTCAGATTACTTAGACCAGAAATGGTCAAAAACCTAAGAAGACACAGGGGTGGAGGACAAGACAGATGAGAGGAAAAAAGACAGCTAAAGAGAAAGTGATTTAGACAAGACCAAAGTAGGCTGACACTTTCCATGCCCAGCTGATCAAAGAGTTTATTTTCTAGTTTGGATCATAAAACTAAATAAAGACAAGCATTGCAAAAGAAGCACAAAGCAGTTAGCTCACAGTGGTACTGGAAGTTGAATATTTCCCTGCTGGCTGCTGGTCATCCCACACTTGACAGTGTTCCAAGCTTGCTACAGATTTGCTGTGAAGTTATCTCCTCATTTCCCAGTGATGTAGCCTGCTGCCTAAGCTGCCTTTTAAGAAACAACTTCTATGCTGATTCCAGCTGTCCATTGAGCAGGATACAGACACTGAACAGCATAATAAATCTGTTTATTTCCAGAGTTTGGTTTTGCTCCAAATATTTCCAGCATGACAAAAAAAAATAGTGGAAAGAGGGAAGAATAAGAACTGCTATAAATTAAAAAGAAACTAAAAAAAATTAAGAAGCCATAAAGTATCATCAGAGATCATCATCTCAGATGTAATGTAAGGACAAGAGAAAGTATTTGGAATTCAGGGGTTTTATGCAAGTTCTTTCTAGCACACTAAGTGGAAATCTAGTTTCTCTTGATCAGTCACAGGCTCTTTCTCCCTCCCCTCAAGTGGAATCAGAGAATATCCTGAGTTGGAAGGAACCCACAAGGATCTTCAAGTCAAACTCCTGTCTATGCACAGGACAACCCCAAAGTCACCCCATGTGTCTAAGAGCATTGGCCAAATGTTTCTTGAATTACAGGCAAATTCATGAATTACTTGAACACATGGATTTTTTGTTGAAGCTGTATTGAAGCCTTATGCCAAGCAGCTCAGATGGAATCACAAAGCCTGGATTAAAGAAGACTGCAAGCATCTGTTGAAGAAGAAGTTTCAAAAATATCAGGGCTAGCACTTAAAGATTAAAGCCAGGCTGTGAACCAAATTGCTGAACCCAAGGAGAACCCTACAAGCCAGGAACAATACAAGGGACAGACATGAAGGAAACTAATTATTGAAAGCTTGAACACATAGAAAGTTAACCTCATGAACTGTAAAGGATGTTTACATTAGCTTTGTTCTCAGTATTGCCGTGTTTCATCTCCCCAAGCTGTGTGTGCAGCACTGACTGACAGCTTAGTTTGTTATGAAGTGCCTGGCTCTGAAGAGTGCACTCTAACAGCACAAATAGTCTCACTGATTAAGATGTGTCTGAGGCAGCTCTAACACCTCCTGCCCCTGCAATCATTGATACAAGAACCAAGAATATTTTCAGGAGACCTTGCCCTTCAACCTTGACTCATTATCAAAGGGATTCAGACTCAACACCTTCTATAGCTGTGGCAGATATTTCCAAGGCACCTATCACATTAGTATCTGAGTACACAGACTGCAAATTAAGTACACACAGAAGAAAGCTCATCACTATCACTCCTTTCCCAAAACAGGTATCTGGGAGGGGTCAACTTCTGCATGGATTACAGCAACATGCACATGTTGTCTTCCTACCTTCCTATTTACAGCAAGAGTGACAACCACTTCTACTTGCTATGCAAACTGCCAGACAACACTGCAACCCATTTCCCTATTCAATAATTAAAGCATATACCCACAGGAATGTTAATCACCTAACTCAATCTCCCTCAAATGAAGAGAGCAATATATTAAAAAGTTTGCAACTTTAAATCTTTGTGTGAGATAATCAAGGAAAAAAACAAAACCCCATCCCAAACCTGGACATTTGTCGTTTATCAGCCACAAGCTGTTCTACTAGACTTGCACAGGAGACATTTAACATAAATCTAGAGCCACCTCTTTCCTTTCCTCATCTGACTATTCCATTCCCACTTAGAAGAAAGCCTTCACCTACATCTTTATGGAAGAAAACTAATGAAGAAAAGACCTTGAAATTTCAGTTTGGCCAGATTCCTTGCCACCAACCACCACTGTCTTGGGTGGCACATGGTTAGCTCCAGCTAACCACGGCCACTACAGCACCAACATGGAGTGTTCATTAGCCATCTCTTCTTTCCCACATACAGAAGTCAAAGCCTTGTCTCCAGAGAGGACACCAGCTACTTTTTGTGGCTGAAAGCATGTACAGCCTACCCATCCCCACACAAAGATTAGTTTTCAGTTGAAAACAAGAAATCTTTTATCCTAAACAGGTTTTGAAAGTGTTTCCCCACAGCACAACCCCCAAAAAACAAAATGAAACCCAAAACAATCATCCTCTATTCTCTTCCTCCTGGGCAAAGAGACTAAGGCCATTAAGGAAACAGGAGGTAATGAAGAAGGCAGGACACCAAAAAAGCCACAAGCTTCTCAATTGTGCTCAAGGAGTTTATAGTCTAACATTTGGAGAAGGTTCTTCCACACAGATCTTGACTCCTTAGCTACTTCCAAGGCACGATTACAAGCAGGTTTACTTTCCTGAACTTCTGTGGTGCAGCAGAGAATGCACAGGAGCAACAGGAGAACAAGGGAAAGGCCAGCAGCAAACAGCTAAAATTACACATCTGGTGGGAGACAACAATGCAGGTTTCAAAAAGTTATCCTGAAAGCAGCAGAGAAGGCACTGGGAGAGTGGCAGGGAACCTGCCTGAGTGAGACAAGGCAAGAGCAGAACAGGAGAATGCAGATGAGCTCAATAGATAGAGCTCAAGAGAGGAGAAAAATATGGTGATTGGGAAAGGCAGCAAACACACATTTAGGAAAAAGATGGCAAGAGGGTGAACCAACACTGAAATGCAATCAATTGCAAGAAAAATAGCAGTCAATACCAGACTGGACTAAGCTGGCAATCCATTAACAATCAATCACAGTGAAACAGCAATAAGATGGAGTCAGTAAAATGATCAGCTGAAGGAACTATTCTTTTCCACATGTTAAACTACAATTGTAAACTGCAATCTCCTCTACCCAGTCACCATTTTCAATTGTTCATTCAATTAAATTAAGTCTGTGTCTATTCAATGCATAGCTGCAGTATTTATGAGACTATTCAGAAGCCATACTTGAACTCTGGGCAGAGGGTGGCTCAAAGGTTTTTCTTTGAGCATTTGGGTAAGAGATTCTTATCCAATCACATCTGCACTTCTCAAACTGTATCAATTTATCCATGCACATTGCAGGGCAGGGACTGCTGCCTGCTTCTTTAAGATAAGACTATCAAGTTTAACAGGGTAACTGGTGGAAATCCACTCATGCTCTCCTCCACAAGGATCTGCCATATTGTATCCCATGAACTCTGTATTGCTTACTGAAGTCCTGATAAAACTGAATCACAGTTGGAAGGGACCCTCAAGGATCTTCAAGTCCAACTCCTATTTAGGCACAGGACAACCCCAAAGTCACACATGTGTCTAAGTGCATTGTCCAAGTGCTTCTTAAACTCCCTGAGAGTTGGTGCCATGACTGCATCCCTGGGGAGCTTGTTCCAATGCTGCACCACTCTCTGGGTAAAGAGCCACTTCCTAACATCCAACCTGAACTTCCCCCAGCACAGCTTCATGCAAGCTACAGATCCCTACATATTCTTTACTCTATCCCTCTCGTGATAGGAAGCATTGGATCCAAGAATTGAGCTTGGTCACTTCTCGAGTAGCTAGGTTAGGAAGATTTGATTTAATTGAAGCAATTCTTGCCTGATGTTTTAATTTAGCCTCACAAGAAAACAGCATTGTAGGGTTTAAATAGAAGGTCTCATCTATTGAGCAGACAACTTTTTTCCATGGCAAAGGCATATCTGCTATTGTGTAAACTTACTTTTGTTAAGACAAACTAATAGAACAGATGCACTGGGCCAAAGGAAAGCTGAGCAGACAGCACTGGCAGCAGCACATGCACTGACTGGCTTCCCACTGCAAAAGAAATACAGAAGTGGTTGAAGAAAGAAGCTGAACACAAAGATAATAGCTTTCATTTCACTACAGAACTGCAGAAGGAAGCAATCAGTTGTCTAAAGGACTGCTCCAAGTTAGAAACTAGTGAGGGCCCTGCGATTTCAGGGACAAGAGCTTCCCCTGGTTTGTCCTCTCAAGTAACTGACTATCAACATAGAAAACTAAAGCTCAGTTTAGTTTGACAGGGTAACAGAAACAGGATATGATACAATACCTTTAAAAATCTGTTTGACAGCCAGCAGACAACTGTTTATGCTTTCTATATCAGGCTCAGTTTCACTGAACTTTATTGCAGCTACAGAGCTACAAGTTTTGGAGGGCAGGAGTTTGTTTTGCCTTGAAGCTCTGTCAATTCCATCACTGATAACATGAATTTTTCTTCTCACAGAACAGAGCTAAACAAGCTTCACTGCTGGTCCAACCATGAAATATGTCTTTCCATGCCCAGATGGCTCTGCCTACACTCTACTGAAATACTTTTGTCCAAACTCTTTCAGACTGCTGCATAGTTTGGTGGGCTGCTCCCTTAGTGGCACTAGAAGTACAGGGAAGTAGAAAGACTTGACAACTGTTTCACTAACTTCAACTTGACTGGACCAGACATCAGAGCGTTAAAACAATGCCAAGGGTCAAGTCATTGCTCTGCTGTGTGAAATGCAGTCCTTTCCTTCGGCCCTTGGAGATTTGATCTTCAAAGGTCCTTAAGCCTGAAATGGAAATAGTCATGACATCAAACCTGATGGAATTTAAGTAGTATTTGGATAATGCCTTCAGGCACATGGTCTAAGTTTTGGCATTGTCCTGTGCAGAGACAGGACTTGACCTCAATGACCCTTGTGTGTCCCTTCCAATCCAGGAGATTCTATGAGTAAGCAATTTCCAGCCACCCTGCATTTAATATGATAGCAAGTAAGCAGCACCACCTCAATTAAAAACTCTCATATTTTTCTTCCTTCTATGTACTCTGTCAGCTTCCTTCCCCCCCCTCCCTTTCTCATGTGTTTGAGGGATTTAGGGAACTTCAAAGTAAAACAGTAGTCACAGCACCAAGAAAATAGTTTCTCCTCCAACATCATACCAAATCATTTTATCTTGCTCTCACATCTGTCTTGCCCATTTCAACCAGAAGATCTTGCAGTTGATTATCATCACCTAGATTTTACTACCTAGGAGTGCCTAAGCAGTGCTTTTCCAGGTTACTTTAAATATTGTTTAAATATTCTGAACTGAACCTGAGAAGACTCCCAACAGGGCAGCAAAAGTCACATGCTTTTGTCTTCTTAAAACTGAGCAGAGCATTTTCTACATTTTCTCAACATCCAACAAGCACAACCAGTGCTCTACACAGGATGTCAGATGAGACCCTTCCCATGTCAGAAGGGGCTAGAGAAGTACTCTCTATTATAAGACTGGAGTCCAAGGGTGACCACAGTGTTGAGAGAAGAGAAGCCTCTTCTCACTGTCCCCCAGGTTTGCATCCAGCTAAAGGAGACCTCTTTCTTAGGAAAGGTACTTCACTGGTTCTCTCCCTCTAGCATCCCCATTGTTAGTTGTTCACTGGTACAAGCTCAAGCTACTCAGTGCCTTGTGTCAAACAACAGACACCTCCATGGATGGGGGTTCCCTGACCTCTCTGGACTCCCATTTCAGTATTTGATCATCTTCACTACTAAAATATTTTCCAGACTGGAATTTTCCCTAATGCAACTTGTGCCTGTTGTTCTTTTAAGGGCCTGATGGCCATAGCATGGAAAAAGAAAACCACCAATAAAACCCAGAAGCCAATATCCAAGACAACCCTACAGACTTAGACCTAGTTGGGAACTAAACAGATCATCTCAGCACCATTCTGTTTAAACCAGTAACCTCAAAAACTTTTAGCAACTGAAAAGAAACTGCACAGACCATAAACTTGGTCCTCTAGCAGCTTCACTGTCCCATCCTTCATCTCTGCAACCATCAACCTCACCTTCGACTCTGACCTTGCTCTCTGCACAGTGGCAGTCCTCCTCCTGTCACCTCCACCCTCTCACGCCCTCTGTACCCCCTTCTCCTCTCAACCCCACCAAACCGCAGTTAGCCTTCTGTCACTCCTTCCCTCTCTCATTCCCATCGCCTCTCATTGCTCCTCACAACGCATTACACTTTGTTTTCCCACCCCCGCGCTGTGTTGGCGCTACACAGCCCAGCTCCTCCTGAGCCTGCCGCAGCTCCGGGCCCTGGCCAGGGCACAGCTCGCCAGGGCTGGCAGCTCCCTCCGGGCTCTCCCACGGGTCCCCCCCCAAAGAATGGGACAACCCAACGCCCTCCTTTGTCCCATCCGGCTGCCGCCAGAGGAAGCGTTCAGTATTTCGCCCGGCGTTTCGGGGAGCAGCCCTGAGGCTATCTCCCCGGGGCAGACCCTGCCCCTCGTCTCCTGCTCGATTTCGGTACAGGGGTTTCCCATCCGCTGCCGCTCCCCCCGCAAGCCACCGCCGCGACCCGGCTCTGGTTTTCCCACGACACGAGATTTATTTGATTTTACAAACAAGCGTATGATTATATCCTGTGCTTGAGGGGAGAAGCGTTACCTCGAGGGCAATGTCCTCGCAGTGGCAGCGTCTCCGCTTCTTTCCTCCTTTCCGTTCGCCTTAAACCCAAACTCGCTCCCCGAGACCCCCTCTCAGTTCCCGCAGGATGCAGGCGATGGGGAAGCTCATTTCGCGGCTATGGGTACAGGGCACGATGCGATAGCTACACCTTGTCCCAGCCCCGAGTGATAGACACAACTGCTGTCATGCCACCTGCACTAGTCTGGGCTGGCAGAATATATAAAGAACCTGGCAGAATACATACATAAGTTTAGACACCTATAAAACAAACCCTTTACAAGTACTCCTCAAAAAGTGCTACAAAACCACAGTATAAAAAACAAAGCCTCTAGTATTAAGACTCGCAGTTACAGCAGATGTTTCTAGCACGTAAAAATCCAATACAAGCTACTAAGTAAAACGGTAAGAAACTGAGGCAGGGGTGCGGGAGCCGCATAGAGCACCAGGGGCAGAACCTCCGCCCGCACCGCGTCCGAGGTCCGACAGCCGCTCCTCCGCCTGCTGCGAGGACCGGCGCGGGCACCCAAAAAGTAACGCCTTTAACTCCTAACTTGTCCTGGAGCCACAACCCTCTCCTAACTTGTCCTGGAGCCACAACCCTCTCCTAACTTGTCCTGGAGCCACAACCCTCCCGCAGCTCCTCCGCTGCGGCCAGCAGCTCACCCTGCCTTCCGCCGCGCTGAGAGGGAGGGCAGGGAGACCCAGCAGACAGGGGCAGTAGGCTGCGCAAGTTGGGCGGACAGCGCCGGCACCGCCGCGGTACTCACCCGCCTCACGGGGAAGGACATTCCCGCGGCCGCCAGCAGCAGCAGAGCGAAGCCGAGCGGCGGCGCCGCCGGCGGGGAGAAAAGCATGCCCGGAGCGGACCCCCATACGCGGGGGCACAGCGAGGTTCCGGCTCCCCGCGGAGGTTCCGCGGCGATAGATAGCAGCGCAACAGAAACACGAAGGAGGCGCGGGCGGCTGCTTTTGTAGCAGCGGCGGAGGCGTGGCCGGGGCTGGACCAGGTGCGGCGCGGCTCGGCTTGGCTCGGTCCGGCCCGCCCCCGCCCCGGTACCCGGCGGGGATGGTGCTCCGGGATAGCGGCGCACAGGGTGAATGGGCTGCTAGTGTGGTCAGCGTGAAGGGCTGTTTCGAGAGGGGAAGGGAAAATAGTCGAGAAAGTGCCTTTGCGTTCGTGTCCCTCACCTTTTCAACTTTGTTTCATTATCATTTTATTCTGACTTTGTCCAGCTTGGGCATCTTGATGGCTTTCATGCTGTTCGTGACGTCCGAGTTTTATTAGTTTTTAATAACAGTAAATGCAGTTACCCCTTTATAACCTGAACTGGCAGAGCTGCGCGTCAGATCAGAGCTGGGTCTCTAAGTTGAAGCCGGGGCACAGCTCAGTCCTAGGAGAAGTATGACGTGTAAACTTGGAGGATTTAGAATACTTTATTTGCCAACAAGAGGATCTGAATCTGCTTTGTACTAGATTCATATTATTGTCCTTATTTATTCACTTTGCACCGACTTGTAAAGGTAAACCGTCATTAAATTACATATATTTGGTGAGATTACACAACAGAATCTGGAAGAAGAAAGCATAGAGAACGTGACAGATTTAGAAGTAAAGCTCAAAATCAAACAGGGAATGGAGAAAAAGCTGTTACATTGGTCTGTTAGATGCTCTTGGAATATAAAGAAGTTAATAGCTTAAATATTAATGATGTATATTAATTTCAAATACAACACAGCATCAGATTGTTGCTTTGAGAATGTGACTAGTCAGAACATTGATGCTGTCAGATCATGAAATCATGGAATTCCTCAACATGTGAATTGCCAGGAGACCAGTACATCCTGACAGCTAACTCTAGGCACAAGTAATTAGCTATGGTAGTTTGGTTGACTGGAGGCTGAAAGGGTATTTCCTTCAACTTTTCTAAAGTGAGAGAAAACAAAGATTGAAGGAAAAAAACCCCAATAGTTCTAATGAGGAGAGAAAGAACATACATTTTGGGTTGTTAAAAAAGATCATCCCCAAACACCCCAAGTTAGCTGCAGCCCTTACTGCCTGCCTCAGGTGATGTTTTTTGTGTTGTTCATTGAGATTAATTTTTGTACTATTCCAGTAAAAAAACCCCCTCTGTTGTGATAGAATAGTTACATCTGATACAGACATTGCTGAAAACTTAGGGAGCAGTGAGAAGGAATGAAGAAGAATAATCTAATTGAAAAAGCAGGTTCAGCCACAGCAATGTCACCTGGAACAAAGGAAAGACCATGATTTTTAAAGAAAACAGTGATCTCCTAGATATAAAAGATTCAAATCCATATGTTTTCCTCAACTGGATGAAGATAATGAGACAGGGAAAAGGTTGCTTATTTTGCCAGAGTCTGTGTTTGTGTGTGTGCATTCAGACAAATTACACATAGATACAGGAAACTTCAGGAAGAAAACCTACATTTCTGTTACCTGCAATAACCAGGGAGCATCTGCAATACCAGACTGCTGAGAAATGTGACTGGGAAAACTAACAGCTGGGTGTTAACTAACTATTTCATGTGGTTTGACTTCCCCAAATGGCTAAGAGATGACCCTGCCCAAACCTGGTTCCACCTCACAGGATCATTTGACTTGAAGCCAAACACTTGATCTCATTTAGAGGTGCCTATGGGCTGGCTTTACTTCCTGGCACTTGAAGACCATGCATGTTACATCTGTTTTCAATAAACCAACAAAACCACCAGGCAACTGAGCACAGCATCCTCCAGCTTTCTTCAGGCTAGGCAACAGAAACTTTAGCTAAAGAGAAAGAAACCTCTTCCACGAGGGATAGCACCAGCAGCTTTAGCAGGGTGAACTAGTTTACCTGCAAATCCCTACTGCTTTCTATTGTCTCTGCATCAGGCCTGTAAATGAAGCTTTTCCCTTAGGACTTCTGCTCCCAAGATGACTGCCAGCACATGTGTGCAGCAGAGGGCCAGTTGCTTTTGCAAAAGTTTAATAAACTCCTGTCTTTGTTGAAAAGTCTTATCAGGTCTATGAGGGTGACATCACTTTGGAAGCAGAGGTATTACTTTAGAACACTTCTGATTTCCAGAACCAAAGGTAACCCTTTAGGTATGATGACATCATGCACTAGTGTTATCTACAGTAATGGTTTTTTGGAGGGAGGAAGGGATGGATCATAGTAAATTCTGCACAAAAGAAGAAACAAGCAGATTGGTGTTTAGAAGGGAGATCATCTTGTCTTGAAGCCATACATGCTTAAATACCTTTGGAGAAAACTAAATCATCACCTGCCCCCACATATGAGAATGTGCTTAGTACGTGAAATGCCTGATGGTAGGTACCCAGTGCTGGAGTGCAGGGGTCAAAATCAGCCAGTTTTCTGGGATGTGTACTATGGCAGATGCAGACTCAGAATGAATGAGTGTAAGCTGCTGCTATGTGAAGTTCCAGACCTAGGAGCCTGGCTGTGTGTTAACACACTTGCTTGAGCAAAGTGGGAAGCACCATTTCACAGCAGTCAGACAGTAGGGCTTGGACACTTTGGCCTGTATGTTTCTGGATGGCAACAAAGAAACGAGTGCAAAGGTTTTGTTTTGGTTTGGTTGGGTTTGTTTTTTTTTTCCTCAGTAAAGTTTTGTAAATTACACAATGAACTGAAACAGCTGCATCTACTTTTGGGGTTTAGCTGCCTGCTGGAATTTATGTATGGAGGGAATGATTTAGATAGGTATTCAATTTCAATACAAAGCTGACATTCTCTGGCTTACAAAGGAGAAATTGCTTTCAGTCTTTTCCATAAAATGGGCCTGAAGGATTCCTATGGCCCTGTGTTGAGTGATTTCTGAATCTAACCCAGACATTCCTGTATTTAAAAGTCTTAGAAGTACAGAAATGTACAGATCTTTTGCAGTCATGTAATATAATAGGAAACAACTTTTTTCTTGCAGTCTGAATTTCTTACCACAGCCTCTGACTCTGGATTCAAATTTCCTAGTTAAAAATTACCTATTGAAGAGTGCTTTGTTAAGAATTGTATTTTGGAGCACAGAAGGCTAGCAGGATCAATGAAATGAAAAGATGCTAGCACAAAGGAAATGATGGGAAGAAATTCTCAGCAAAGCACTCAATTTCTCTCCTCATTTTTCACAAGAAGAAAGCAGGAAACTCTGAATCACAGAACAAAGAAAGGAAAGAGTAAAGTCAAATTACTCTGAAGTAAAATTGATAGAAATATTAGTTTCCTTTGTCTCTCTTCTGTAGAGGTAGTTTTTTCTGGGTGGAAGTGATTTGGAAATCACTCCACTCAATATCTTCTCACCAAGGGAAACATTGACACAGGAGAGGAAAACTATTTCACACAGTTTGATATCCATCTTGTGCAATGACCATAATGCTGGTCTTTTCCCAGGAGAGACAGATGATTTCTGTCTGCTCTGTCACTAGATGCCTAGTAGGCAGGACCTGGGTTCCCTCAGTAAACGGCTTCCCAAATGCTGAGCAAAGCATTTAGGAAGTTCTCTTGCAGCATCTGATGGGTTTGTTGAGAAAAATATCCTCTGAAGAAGGACAGGATGTCTCCTGAGGAAGAGATGGTATTTTGCAGTCTAACATTTTGTATCACAAAATATTCCTTGGAGGGATGAGTGAGGTGCAGAATCTGTTGCCTGGGTTTCCTGTGTGCTATCATGGCTGTGACTGAAGAGAGAGAAGGGTACTGTCTGCATTAAATTATCTAGATCATAACTCCATGGCTTAAATCCTTTCCATTTACATGGCCATTTACACTACAGAATTTTGACTTTTTGTGCTCATGTGCCCAGTGAGGAGATTACAAACTGTTACTCACAGTGGCTTTTAAGGCCACAGCTTTTCACACCATAAACCTCTCCCCCAAAAGAAGGTGACCCTAAGCATCATTCATTTCCATTGCTATACTGCAGCCTTCTCATAAGTCATCTGCAGCTGCAAGGACAAAGGACAAGTATCTGTTGAACACAGTTCTCTGAATTACCTTGTCTGTAAGGCAAATAATCATTCTGCCTTTGAGTATCTGTTCAGAGAAATCCCACTTTGGTGATTAGCCAGCAGACACTGAGGGATGAATATTAATTCTAATATTATTTTAAGAGTTTTAAGAGTTTTAATTAGCTAGCCTCCAGAACAACCACTTGACTAATCTGAATCTCAAATATAAACTCTGGTAGGAGGAATTGCTGATCAGTGAATATCTGCAGGAAGCTGAAGACAGTTTATTTGTGAAGACATACTGCCAAAATTGCTGGGAAAATGAAGTGTCAGGTGAGTTGGAGAAGTCAGCCTGTGGATATGTAAGATATTAGAAGTTGCAGATGCACACAGGGAAAGTCTAGTTATTGGGGCAGAGATGGGAATAGATATATCAGACATAGATTTATCTTCTAAGCTATCCACATATCAGTTGCCCAGTCAGATACAGTACACGTATCTGACATAGTTCCGGGGTACAACTTCCAACTTCAACAGCTGCTGTGTATTTTTCTTTTATTTTAGCTGATTTGTTGTATTTGGATCCTAGTAAGTCTACAGAGGAGAGAGAGGAGAAATATTTTGCTTAACTGCATTTGGAGATCTGTCTTCTCATTATGCCACTCATCTTTTGTGTCTATGTGTTATTATTTCCTATATGCTGTGGCCTTTCTGCAAGAGGATGTGCTGGGATGGTCACCTCCAACAGAAAGCCATAGGGTTCTAACTCCAGGAAGAACCTTTAACCATTGCACCAGATGTCCCAAGACTTCATCAAGTAGTAGCTGCACTCTGCCACAGCAGATGCATTTGATCACTCTTAAACTGCAAAAGGAAGAACCTAGTCCAGTCATGGGGTGTAAATCAACAACTGTCTTGCCAAAGAAAAGTAGCTGAAGGAAGAACAAATTTTATGCAGATTATTTAAGAGAGAGTGTAGACTGCATATCTTGCTTGGTATTACATGCACAGAATTAGTTTAATACTAATTATGTCTGGAAAATTGCTAGCTGTCCATCAGGTTTATCAGAGGATGATTCTGTGATAGCCACACCAAAGAGTCCAGCTTGTATTTTCAGAGCTAAGATGAGATGGAGGAAGATAATTGTACATGTAGTTAATCTGGTTCTCTGTTTTAAATTACAAAACATCTATATTCACTAGCTGTCACCATTCTGCTTCTGTACCTGTGTTCCCACATAGCTAAACTGGGCTGAGAATGTGCTGGTTTCTGTCAGATGTTCCAGACACAACCATTCCTGGTGTAGTTTGGTGGGTTTTCTAATCTATATTTTTTAACAAGAACAAATGAACCTGAGAAACTCAAAGTGAACAAAAATATGGATCAAATACACTTTTCTTCATTGAATATAAAGTTTCCTGCAGAGTCAAAGAAAAGAATGTATGCACCATGCAGAATCCAGGAATATTTTAACATTTGTATGTAGGAGAACTCAGATTTTGTTATGTTCTAGATTGTCTTCTGTTTTCATCCTACATCACTGACAATTAAAAGCTGTCTATGAGAAAGGATCTGAAAAAACCAAAGCTTTTCTTTGTTAAGGTTTAACATTTATTCTGTTTCTGTTATGGTATGAGAAACAGTTTACTTGATGCCACACAGGGAAGCCACTCCTCTCAATATCCAGTGGTCTGGAGACACTACTGTAAAGTAGTTCTTTGGGCTTCTTGTGAAGAGGACAAACAGAGAGCCTGGAATCCTTAGGACTGGTTGTATTAACAGCAAATAGATGCATCACAGGCTGCTGGACAAGAAGAGTCTTTGGTGTAGATTCAATGAGTTTGCTGTGTTGTTTGTCCCAGCCTGCACCTCCCCAGTATACCCCCTGGATATATGCTCCTTCCAGGGTGGGGAGTAATTAGATACATCACACAAAATTAAACATCTGCTCTGTAAAATGAGTGATTGGCTTAAAACATTAGAAGGAATATATGCTGCACAGTAAAAAATATCTGACATTAAATCTTTTCAAAGTATTTAAACTGTAGCATCCTGTTTCAGAACACAGTTGAAGCAATCATCAAGTTCAAGACCATCTGAGCCTCAGGTGTTTTTGCTATTAGGATATTTGGTTTGGTCAAAAGAATCTGGTCCATTATCTCCTCTTATACCACCAGGAGTGCTGCTCTTGAATCACCAGAGATCAGCCTGCTCACCAGCCATGCCATTAAGGATACAAATGGAATGATGTTTTGACTGACATCTCAATCCCATCTTTTAATGGCAACTTGAACATGCTGCAGGCACTAGAGCTGTTCCTGAGAGAGTCTCCATAAAAGACTCTGACATTGGTACTTTTCACAGTCCTGAACACAGAAAGGCCAGTAAGAATAGAAGCATCACAAAGCCAAGGTAGTTCACAAAATATTGAAGGGTTTTAGAGTTAATCCTACTGAAAAAAAACAACAATTACCTTATAGCTGTTGCATAGGAAAGGTTTCTCACAAGAATTTGGTGTGGTAAGTTAGGTGAGCTAAAGGAGATTCTTCTATGGACATGCACCTAACACACTAACAGGTTTTGTAACTCATGGAGATGGGTAGGGTTTTTTTTTCCTCTTCTTTCCCATAAATAATAACTATATCAAGTTATAACAGATGATACATAATGTTTCCTTGTTCTTTGCAGTGTATCTCTGATGAATTTGAACAAACTGCCCATTAAATAACCTGTGAATAGAAGTACTGCAAACCATGGTTTGATGACTCTCTGTGAAAGGCAGATAACTGCTATAAATTCTGGTATAGTTGCATGTTCACAGAATCATAGAACAGCCCAAGTTGGAAGAGACCTTGAGAGGTCCAAACTCTCATGGGGTAGGGAGTCTGGATGGGATTATCCAGCCCCCTGTCCAATTTCATCCTGAAAATCTCCAGCAATAGAGACTGCAGCATGCCTCTGGGGAGGTTGTTCCAGTGAACAAGTGCTCTTACTGTCAAACAGTGTTTCTGTTGCTACTGTACTGCACATAAATAACATCTTGCTCTAGACTAAAGCTCTTCCACCTCTGTAATCTACAGTTTGGAATGAGTTAAACTGTCTTTAAAAGCTGTATCATTATCAGAAAGTCTGTTTTCTTCAGAAGCTGTATCATATCATGCTGCAATATGTCAACAAGATGAAGTATTTTATTTGTTGACTACATGCTTTCCTCTTTTAGTATAAACCCTGTATTTGTGGGTCAGACTAAAGGACCACCTGCACAAGCATCCTGCCCCTGACACTTGGCAAAGGTGAATGCTTTGTGAAATAATGTAACAACAGGCTAAATGAGACAGAAACCCTTTGCCTTCTGTGCTCTTCCAGATTTGGGTAATCTAGAGCTTAGGGACCTCCTCACTAGAAGGTGAAGTTTAAGTGGTCATGTTTATTGCTACCATTGGACCTGTTTCCCATGACTTTGTCTAAATCTCTTTTTTGAGCCCATTTATCATCTTGGCTTCTGTGGCATATTCTGACAGCAATAAAACCATTCTTTTCTAGGTGTAATATTAAATTAGATATGAAGTGAAACCCATTAAATTATGATTAAATACATTATACTCAAGTCCTTTCAGTACCCTTACCTTGTGGATTAAAGAACCCAGTCATCCAAAACACATTTGGTCTTCCTTCATATATCCAAGCAGAGAATTGAGTGTTTCTTCCAAAAGCTCAGTAGACCAGAAATCAAGCTTTGAAGAATCCCAAGATACTCTTTTCCATGCCTGAGGAATTCAAGCATCATCCATATTATCAAGTGCATCTCTCAGATTCTGAAGGAAGCTATGTTAAGAAACAATGAATGTGGACACAATGAAAAAGCAAGAGTTCATGGCAGAATTATTAAGAACTTCAGTGAAAACAACCATGCTACTTATTCACATCCTTCCACAGGGCATATAGCATTAGAAGGAAATAAAAGCCAAGCTGTTACATACATTATTTGGAAGGAAGAAGTCACTCAAGTCAAAGATAAAGTTTAAAAAGAGTTAGTACTTGGTGCAGTTGAAAAGCCTCCTTTATATAATAATAATATAATAATGGAAAAGGCAAGATGGCAGCAAAAGATTCTAGTTCCATCCAAAGGTGTGCTTGTGAATCAAATGAGAACCCAGAGAATCACAGAAAAATAGTGTATTGCTTGGAACAGAAGTCAAACATCAGAAACCTTCTGTAGCTGAACTGCATAGAACCTTGTGTCTTGTATTCCTATAGAAGTTCCATCATGCTTTCAAGTAACAATTAAACCCAAAGAAATCTAAAACCATGAAGAGGAAGTAATAAGAATTGCAACTGCTTTAAGAGAACATGTAAAATGTAGCTAAAGATACTGCATTCATAAGCATGAACACACACATCAAGAGGTCCACCTCAGGAGTGAAATTCCCATGAATCTTGGGTTTCCTATGAAAACTGAACTTTGCTTAAACATCTCCTAGGGCTTTATTTCCAAATACTAACAGAAAGGCTCTCTGCATTCAGAGATGATATGTGCAGACCCTGCTGACATAATACCAGCATTAGGATGGAGACCAAATATTAGCTACAGTATTTTAAAAGACCTAGAACTGAAAAAAAACCCACACTTTTTTCCCCCAAATCAAGTATTGTTTCTAAGCAAATGAGGCAGCATTAGCCAACAACACCCTGCAGAAAGGTGCCATGGTTTTCTGCCCCATTCTCTGAATGACTTCTTGAGCTGTATTTATCATAGCTATCTGGTCACCAAAGGAGATTAGGAACTGGTCAACTCTTTATCTCAGAGGTAAGAAGTGTCTCCAGTAGTTCATCCATGAAACCCACTCCAAGATGACAGTTCTGAAGCAACACCCAGCCTCCCTAAATAAGAATATCAACTATTGTCCTAGAACATTTAGAACAAGTTATTCATAATGCTAAACTCAACTATCTAAGAATCAAATTTGGTCTTAGATGTTTTCTTGGGGTTGCCTTCTGGTCTGTTCCTGAGTTCATATTATCATTTGTTTTGCTATGATATTGGCTCAGTTAAAGCAAACAGGAAAAGTTAGTGCAAAAGTTGTTTCCACATCTTATTGTTCACAGAGAAAATGAACAGAACCAGAGCCAATATTCGAGTAAAGTAACAGTGCGACCTAGTGGCAAGAGGAAGATGTAATTCCTGTCCTCTGAGCAAAACCAGTCAGGAGCAATCCTGCCATCAGATGGGAAAGAATGTGGGGGAAAAAGTAAAAAGATTAAATCGTTTTTAAGAACATATTTGCTACTAAAGTAATGTAAAGTAAGTGTAAAGAGATGGCAACAGGACTCTCGAACTTCAGCTGCAATCAGTTTATATGCAATAAATGCATTTGCATTCAGTTCAACCTCCACATGTTAATTTTGATCTTATTCAACTCCCAAATTGCATGAAAGCTCTATTTTGATTATCATCTCTTAGCACTTCTGCTTATGAATCGAAATTCAATCAGCTTTTGTAGCATCACTTCAGAAGCCTGATGAATCAGGAGGCTGATATTAAAATGGGACATTATTTAATCAGTTCTAAAGAGTGATGTGTGGATCTCATTACAGCTTGTCATTTCATTTTGGCAATTTTGTTTTAGCTCATTCAAAAGGAAATAAATAACATTTGATGACAAAATAGAATTGAAATATTTATGGTGAATGGATTGATATTAAAAAAAAAAACAAACCCAAACATTAAATGAAGGAGGTTGTTTTCCTTTTTTTTATGGGGATTTACATTTTTGAGGATGATCTTTAACCAATTTGCCACATTTCCAAATCAGTCTGGCTCAGTTTAGGGAAATCTACCTGTTACACAGCACAGCAGTTTTAAATGTATTATATACTCTTAGCCAGAGGTGAGGTCAGGTCTTATCTTCACTGGTTCTGTTTTGTTCTTTCAGATCTGAAGTTCACATATCCCTATGTAAAATATGTGCACTACCAAAGCATTTAGTCCAGAAATTGCTACTAGTCACTCTGCTGGAGTGCTGGTTTGAGTACCCTTGTGCTTTTAATTGAGGGCAAAAGATGGCTCTACTTCCTACAACACATTTGGCAGTATATGATTAATGAACTTACACTCATTACACTAGTTACACTCTTCAGAAAATGTAAGAATTCCAATTTAGTAAAAAAACCCAAAGCAGTGATATAACTACAGCACTATTCAGTGCTGTTTCCTCTTGTTCTATCACCAGTTACCTGGGAGAAGAGACAACCTCCCCTTCACTACAGCCCCCTTTCAGGTAGCTGTAGAGAGTGAGAAGGTGTCCCCTGAGCCTTGTCTTCTCCAAACTAAACAACCTCACTTTCCTCACCTCCTAACAAACTGAAACAACTTTCCAGGTTAATGTTTTTAACCTTCTAAAGACTTTTGACATTAAGTGATAAAAGACTAAGGACTAAAGGATAGATTGATGAGATAGTAGCTAAATAATTCATAACAAACTTTGAGAAAGTTCCTTAGGAGGCAGTAAACAGTGAACTGGCATAACTGACAGAGATGTGGTGTGTCAGCTGACATCATCATCATCAATGACATAAGATCCTGCAGTAGAACATGTTACATGGAACTGGTCACCTGTACATCATCATTTTGGTTTGAAGAGCATGTGAGGAATTAGCAATAACATGTGAGAGGCTGGGAAAATCCACATGTGAAATTTTCTTGACAGTTGCTGAAGCTACTTCAGTTACTTCTCTAAAGTTATTTTTTAAAAGAGAAGACATGGAGAAAGGACACAAAAAAAACCCCAAAAAACAAACCCCCAAATCTTCAGAAATCTTCAAGACTCTCAAATTTTATCCCTGTCTCAAGCAGGCCTAATGATAAATTCTGAGTTCTAGAACTGGTAAAAAAACCACAGAAGGAAATTTGCATGATGTGAAGATATTGAGAATCACTTACTCCTCTACAATCCACTCTAATTCAGCAAAGAGTTTGTGCCTAAAGTAAATACCTACCCATTCTTATCCTATTCCTGCCTTCAGGTGAAGTGTACCAGTTGCATTAATCCTCTTGCAGCAGATTTGCAATCAGCTGGTGATGCTCTGGGTCTTGGCAATATTCTGTAACAAGGTTTTTTTGCAGAAAGAAAATAGAAGAAAATAAAATGGCTTCTAAAAACACACAGATGGTTGCAACAAATCAGATTAAGACTTTGACTTGCCCAGCATCTCATCTACAAGAGTGAACCAAGGTGGCCACTTAGAGAAGGGTAAGAACAAAGAGAACTCTCTTGGCTTGTGGTGGTGCTGGGGGTGGTTCTGCCTGCTGCTACTCTCTTCAGCTTGGGGCTCCCTGAACCAAATACACTTTTTCTGACTTTAATAACCCTCTCTGGACTTTTCTACCCTGAAAATATCAAGACTTGTCTTGAACCTAGATAAACTTTTATCCCCTACAACACCCTTTGGCAGGATGTTCCAGAGGCCTGCAATTCATGGCATTGAACAGCTTGGGTTTTTTTCCCTGTGTGAAACCCTTCATGCTTATCTTCACTGAGTTTCATTGGCCATTTTATTACCTACTTACTCAGTCTCATAAAGCCTACCTCCAGTTCTTCACGGTGAGCTGGTCTGTCCTCACCTCCCTAAACCATTAATATCAGCAGTAAACTTCCCTGAGAACTCTTCCAAATGTTTAATGAACATTCTGAACAGCATTGGTCCCAGCAAGGGTTCCTCAGGACCAATGGTAGTCTCTGTTCCTCCTAAGAACAGATATCCCAATCACACATTTCCTCCCTTCTTTATCTAGAAATGAACCTCTCTGCTATGATTGCTTTGCTTCCATGTAAATCCCTGGTAAAGAACTTTGTTGAATTTCAAGCAGACCACAGCAATCAGATCTCCTCTGGCTACAAGGTTTCTGACTTTTCCAAGAGGCTTGTAAGGCAGCACAAGGCTACACAAAAACTGCTCAGCCTCCTAAGGCAAATTGTGTTTAACTACCTAATGAGGTGGGCCAGAGGATGGTCAACAGAGAGTGGGAATTACAGAGGAAAGCAAAGTTGAGATCACTTTTTGTATAAAAGCATTATAAAGCTGTTGAAGGTGAAAAAAAAACAACTTAATTTTGAATGCTAGCAAGTGGCCCAGAATTGGGTACATGTGCATGTTTGGGTGAACATCCCAAACTGAACTTTAGAACTGAAGTACAAGTCTGCTACCTGCTAGATGCAACTGGCTTGAGATGGTTGCAAAGTTTTAAAACACCTGAGCTAAAGAATAGCAGCATGTCCTGAACCCCACAATTACTAAAGAGACATAAGACAGCATCTAATTAGGAGTGCTGTTGCACATAGATATCCTAATTCCACTGGACACTGCACAGTTAACCTTTGGCAATATTTTCTGTGGCTATTAATTTGCAGCCACAGACTTCAAACTGTTGGAAATCTGAAGCTAAGTCCCTAATGGACAGGAAAGAGATATGGGATGTAGATTGAGTTGAAGTGTCATCCCAAACTCTTAACTTGTCTACTCTTATTCAAAGGCAGTACTGAGTTTCTTTTGGTCTATATAGACTTGAGATTCCATGGAGAGTCTAGAGACTCAGAAACTGCAGATGGCAACAGATTCAACTCAGCTGGATACATGCAATATACCTGCAAAATCTGCCAAATGCTTAATTTTATTATTAATAAATTGCTGATCCAGTTTGGACTCCACTCAAGGTATATTCCAACTGATAGGAAGGGACAGGTAAAAATTACTACACTGACCTTGGAAGAGCTGGCTGGCAGAAACTCAGCTGTTACATCTGGAGATTAAAAGATAATTAGAATTATTCTTCTTCACTCTGTCTGCTGACACCACCAGTAGGGTCAGGCTGACATTACAATGTGTTTGGTGTTAAGAAACTGAAACAAGACCACTCCACTTCTTAAAAATGCTTCTGTCAACTTCCTGAAGCCTGCAAACCCCAATTCTTTTAAAGCTGTAAACTATTATGAAGTCATTCTAACTCCTTCTGAAGTATACTGAGGTGTATTTAACAGTACCAACCTTTTTCATTTCTGGTGCCATTAGATTTTAGTTTTGGTCTTGACACAAATCTTCATAAGGTTGCAGAAGATCTTGTTAATTATCAGAAAGGGTAGTGTCAAGAAGAATATTTTAAGTGCTTTCTTTACTGAAGCAACCAACCCCAACCTGCAACATTCATGATAGTATTGTGTCTCACCATACCTTCTAACACAGAAGAATTCCATTGTTTGTGTCTCAAAAACTCTGTAAAATTGTGGTTTACTGATTTTCAGTGGAGGAACACTTTTTGTGCAGCTTTAATTATTTCATCACCACCATACATTTGATGTGCCACAAGGTAGAAGCAATATAGATGCCTATATTTAAGTATATAGCAGCCCACACAGCAGCTAGGAGAGGTTATTCCAGTTAGATCCTCTATGTCCACCTGTGCATTCCACAAATGAACCTTAAATGAAACCTAGCTTTAATCTAAATTAAACCATAGAAAAATTTCTAGGATTAATCAGATTTTCCTATTGTTTTAAACAGCAATCATGGTAATTTTTAAGTTTACCTCTAAATGCAACTTGTTTGACTCCCGTTTATTTTCTATTTTTATTCTCTTTTTTGCTTGCTCTGGTACTTCCAGACACAACTTTATCATGCATTTGGTCTCTTGGGCAATCTCTGGAATTTGGGGATCAAAATTAACCAGGGACTTCCCAGTTTTAGGATGATGCACATTTTCATGACAGGTTTTGTCATGAAGTTCAGAAAATCCACATCAAATTCTGTTTTTCATGGATCAAGGATGTCAGCCGGTTTCTCTTGGACACGTTGGTAGATGTTTTTGAATTGAACTGCTATAATATCTGCCCTTTTAATGGCAGACAGACTCTGTGCATAAAAAGTTTGTACTACAGTTATCATCTCTATAATCTGAAATATAAACGTCATATTCATGCCCATAATTTATGTTCCTTCCTCTATAAATCTGCATGTACTTCATTCCTAATCCACTCATACTTAAAAATACAATATCAAATATTAAAATTCAACTCAATTTAGAATGTAGTTCTTTTAAAACAGGATATATTTAACCTGGATGTCATTATTTTTAAGTTGAACACCATAGAATATCCTACTTAAATTATGTTGGTCTCTGGAACAGAGTTCCAAGGGCTGACATGGAAGTTCAGATTCATCCAAATTGGTCCAGATTGAAAAAAGAACTATAGTTAGCTATCTTGGATTAGTAAAATCATGAACTGTTTAGTGGGTTTCCACCCACAAATGCCTGTCCTTGGTTAAGAGAAGAGTTTAATCCTAGTTAACTCCTATAAAGCAGCTATTACTGTAGTCTGGTACCTGGCGCCCTCTAGTGGTACTCTGAGGAGCTAAGTTAAACAGCGTCTCAGTAATAGTGTTAATCATACTCCTCTCTTCTGCTCTTCGGTGCAGCGTCAGCTCTATGTCATGTTATCACAGACTCAGTTACAACCTTGAAGTAAAATCCTAAGCTGCCAACAATTCAGAAGAAATGCCACGCTTCCAGGCAGAGGACAGGAGGCAGGTAGGACACAAACAAGGACGACTAAAAAACAAAGTGCAACAAACAATTTTTCCAAGGGAATTTCCTTCTTCTACCCTGTTCTGTGACAGCCATTAGAAACATATACGTTATAATAATTAATACTTACAACATTAAACAAAATAACTGTTACCTTGAACTAGGGCTGACCAGTCTACCTGGACAACCAGTCATAGAAATTCTGACCAGCTGGTACTAAGGTTCTGGGGAGACTTTCTTGTGGCCTTCCAGTATTTAAAGGGGGCTTAGAGGAAAAATGGGGACAGATTTTCTAGCATGGCCTGTTGTGATAGGGCAAGGGGGAATGGCTTCAAACTAAAGGAGGTCAAATCAGACTAGATATAAGGAAGAACTTTTTTACAAAGAGAGTGGTGAAACACTTGAACAGGCTGCCCGGAGAGCTGGTAGAAGCTCCATGCCTGGAAACATTCATGGTCAGGTTGGATGAGGCTCTGAGCAACCTGATCTAGTTGAAGTTGTCCCCGCTCACTGCAGAGGGGGTTAGACTATATGATCTTTAAAGATCCCTTCCAACCCAAGCCATTCTATGATTCTATGAAATTAAGTCATACATACAGAATTCTGCACTGCAAAAGTGCTTTTCTCTCAGTTATCAAGTGTATGTTTTCCCCAGAGTATTCAGTCCTGTTTTTCATGCAGAGTCTTTGAAAGAAAGATTATTCTTCTCTTCTAGACCTGAAATAATTGTTTGTAGTAAATGTCACTGCATAACTCCGCAGGGTGTCAAATGCTACTTGAAATCTCCTGCCAGCACCTGACGGCAGAAAACGTCTGTCAGTACCAAAACGAGCTCCCCTCGGGGATGTTCGTAAACCGGGCTGCAAGCTTTTTCCAAACCACCCCAAGATCTTGACAGTCTGATGTTTTACCAAAACAAAAACCACTATGCCATTGGATGCGGGTACGGTGCCTACACCTGCTCGGGCGATGGATGGTGCCCTCGACCTGCGAGCGGCAGCTAGAGGGATTCATGGTCACGCCAATAGGCAGGATCCACGCTTTCATTCCACGCTGCAGCTAATCAGCTCCACAGTCACAGAGCTGCTTATCCCGGTAATGTTTATGGGACCCACGAAGCAGCACATCACCGGACCAGGCACTTTTCCAGTGCTCCGCCCGTGTTCCCCCCAGCCTGCGGCCCAGGCGCAGGGACGTCCCCCAGGGCGGAGCATCTCCTGCCCGCGGGTGGCTCTCCCTCCGCCTCCTCCTCCGCCTCTTCCGACATGGCTGCAACGGCAGAGGTGAGCGGCCTCAGCGATGAGGCGGCTTACGGTGCCTGCTCGGAGCCGGATGCCAGCACGAAGGTGAGGTGGATGAGAGTAACGAGAGTGTGCCGGCGGCTACCGGCGCGGGCAGGGTCTGCGGCAGCTTCCTATGCTCCCCTCCCCTGCTGTTTGTCGGGCGGACGTGCGGTGGATGGGTGGCGGCATGGGGCCGGGAAGGGTCCTGGCGTGGAGGAGCGGGGGGGGGTGGCCGGGGATTGCTCGGTGTTGACAGGTCCGGCTCGGTTACACGGTCGCGGTGAAGGGGAGGGTGGGGTGTTCGCTGGGCTGGTGGTTGTGAGCTCCTATCCGGTACCGGGGTGCGCTCGGCCGGGTCGGCGCCTCCGCCTCTGCGGGAAGGGCTGGAGCTGGGGAGAGCGAGAGGCCGCTCGGGGGCTTTTCAGCCAGCGTGTGTCAGAGAGGCAAAATAAGTCCCCCAAAACAACTCAAACATTTTTATTAGGAGAGCCTTGGAGTAGCACTTCAGTTCTTCCGCATTTTTCCCCTTTAATATATCTGCCAGGGCTATCCCACCATTCCCTTTTATCCACTTAGTTGTTTGTTGGCCTTTGGTCTGTAAAGTTACTCTGTGGCTTCAGGAAGATATATTTACAGAATTGCAAGCTGCTTTTGAAAGCCGCCAGGATTTCATCAAGCTTGACAGAAATTCAACACCGGTGCAATGTAATAATAAAAGTAATAAATTCAGGATTTTTAGCTTCATTTAAATTCTGTGTCTGCAGTGAGGTCCAATATCAAATATTCTTGTGCTTGCTTGTGGTTTGTGTGCAGTACAGCTCCCCAAAAGAATAATAAGGATCAGAATGATACCCTTTGTTTGATACCATTGATAATACATTGGTGATACCCATGGTGGGTTTGTTTATTGTTTTAACCATTATGCTACAGTGACATTTATTTAACACAAATCTGTGTGCATAGGATCAGGACAAAAGGTTTTATTTACACTTAATGTAGTACTCTGTTACTTCTAGACCTGCTAGTTTTAGATTCATTAGTAACTGGCATCTCTGTTGATACCCATAATTAAATTCTGGTAGCTGTATAAATAATAAACCTTTTATCCCCCAGGATTTTATGTTCCAGCAAACAATGTTAAGGGTAAAGGATCCTAAGAAGTCACTGGATTTTTATACAAGAGTGCTTGGAATGACGTAAGTAAAAGTTGTATGCTGCAATAGGTTTGTGGTTTCCTACTCTGCTTCTGAAGAGAAAAGTTTGATGTCACTTTGATATAATTATACTAATTGGTCTAACTACACAAACAATGCTGGCCCATCAGCTGATGCCCAGCTGGACAGTCTGGCAGTCTCTGAGAACTCCTGTTGCACAGTTCATGCCTAGCTGCAAATCAGCTAGTATTGGCCTGGACTAAATATTTCTGGTTTTTTCTTAGGTAGGTCATGAATTATGAGTGTACAGCTTGCTTACCTCCTCCTCACTGAGCCTGCAGTTAACTGGTGACTTTATGACAGTGCTTAGAATCAGGAGTCATTGCTATAAATCTTGAAATTAAGTTTTAGATGTTTTCAGAGGTAGCTCATGACCACCTCCAGTCATAAGAGACCAAGACAATGGAAGCTAGAGGAAAGGTTCAAACAAACTCAGTCTTTTGAAGACAGTTGTTGGGAGGGAAATGCCCTGCAGTAGCCTGATGTGTTTGTGCCAAGGCTCTGTGCACATTCTTGACATTTGGAATGAGTTATTTCAACCCAAAATTCTAGCATATGTTTAAACATCTTGAAACTAGTCCAGACTGAAGTAAAATAAACTGCTTCCACTTTAGTGAAAATGAATTAAATACCTTGTATGCTGAAAAAGAAAATAGGTTAGTTTTGCATGCCTGCTTGTTCTGGTCAAACATCCTATGATCTCAGATATGTTATAGCTATTAAATGATCACATCTGAAATGGATTTGATCACTATACCTAACAACTGAAACTGTAGAAATATTTAATCTAAAGGTATGTTTGGGTTTTTAACCCTGCTGTGTTCTTAAACTTTGTCTGGTGACAGTCAGCTCCCAGAACAGCAAGTCTTTTTATTCCTTAATGATATTTTAAAGTGGATAAACATAGATATCTTCTTGAGGAAATGCAAACAAGTAACAGAGCCCTCACCTGAAGATGTGAGCCTTGGTACTATTCAGTTACTGATAGTTTGGCTTTTAAGCATGATTTTTGTAGATTTTTAGTGTGTTCTGTGGTGTTTCTGTGTGACAGTTCAGAATGTAGCTATTTTAAGATGTGGATTACAGCCAGAAAGGCAAAAAAATCACAGCCTTTTTCATTCTTCCATGGGGGGGAAGCATGTTGCAAGTTACCTGATTACCTTTTTCAGTTACTGTTTCAAAATCAACCTTGCCATTTAGGCTGCTTCAAAAATTTGACTTTCCTGCTATGAAGTTCTCACTCTATTTCCTGGCCTATGAAGATAAAAATGATATCCCAAAAGATAAAGCTGAGAGAACACCTTGGACCTTCTCCAGAAAAGCTACACTTGAACTGACACAGTAAGTGTTCATATAATGAGAGATGACATTTAGCTAGCAGTGGTTAAACAGAAGTGGAGAAGTGTAAATCCTGCTGGATTGAATAAAAACTGTAATCATTACTGTGGAAACATCTTCACTGTCACAGCCTTACAATAACAGCTGAGATCCTGAATACCTGGCAAAATGAATCTTCAGTCTCTTTTCAGAGCTCTTTCAAACTGCTAGGTGAGCAATGGTACATAAATAGGAAATAAGACTTGCTATATTTTCAGTATGATGCTGCCTGGGTAGGGAAGCCAGAGAATTTAGGAAAAGCCAATATGGTTAGAATGTCCTTGGGATCTCCAGAGCATCCTAATAATGGAGAACTGTTGGTTTTGGAGTCTAATCAAAAGAGGTGTTTGTTCAAAGCATACACTTCCTGTAAACAGGACAATTTGGTTCCTGCTACTCATCATGAGAGTTGTGCAGAAACAACCTCCCAAATACCCCACTGTCTTGTTTAGCTTCAGGACCTGCTGCCCTCATTGTTTGTTCCCCAGGGATGGGTAGATAAGCTGACTCATGCAGTGGAACCTTCTCTGTAATCTGCAGAAGGCAGGAGTGTCTCTGCCTCATTCAGGTCTAGAACCTGGATGCCAGTGAGGGGCTGGGCTGTGAACATGCCTGCTTTGGCCTGGAGATCATGCCTAGGACCATGGCTAGGGAAAACCTTGGTGCTTTAATGAATGTAGCCAACAGCTGAGGTACTCTGGTGTCTTAGAAGAAACAACTTCTCCTTCTGAGGAAGTGGAACATTTAGGACTTGTTAATTTTGATACTTTTCTTCAAGATGTAATAATTATCTCTTCCAGCAACTGGGGCACTGAGAATGATGAGAAGCAGTCTTACCACAATGGCAACTCAGATCCCCGAGGATTTGGTAGGTCCTTAGTTTTGTGGTTGTAGTTTTTAAGCCTTGGTTTATTGTGGTTACATTTTTCCTCTCATGCATTGGGGGAAAACTTGCAAAGGTTATTGGGTAAGTTTCTGCTGTAGGGTTTGGTTTTTAATGAGAACTTGTAGAGAAACTATTTTAAACTTGTATGGATGAGAAGACTTTTCTAGGAGACTGATGGAAACATACTAGCACTAGGGAAAAAGGGAATTTGCATCTTGTCCTTTCTCTTCTTCCAGCATGTATGCTGTGAAAGATTGTGAAAGTAGGTAAACAAATGAATTCCAGAGTAATGAGCCACAGTTACACTTGTTGTAAGGAATCTAAACCTTTGGCAAGCAAACACATGCTAGTAGGGATTAGCAAATGAAGTAATTGCTCTTGTGCCTCAGATCACCATGGTTTTTAGACTGATCTACATTTGGATTTCTATTTCATAAGCTACTGGTTACCCATTTGAAGCTGGAAGGAGAATTCCATTTGTCTGTGACACTGAGGATAGTGTGGCTTGATCTGATATTTTGAGTGCTTGAAAGGTCACTGGCTAGTGGAATAAGTTTCACCCATTTGACATTTAAAGCTTCTGAATTGATTTGTAAGGTCAGACCTTGCACAGGGCTAGGGTTAGCCTCTACAGCTACAGCATTAATGACAAACTTCCTGTGCAGCTGAACTGAGCAAATGCAACAAAATTCTGTTATGTGGGCATGGTTCAAGAAAGGAAATACAAAGAAACCAGTTTGATTGAAAATCTTTTCTTTCCTACTCTAGCCAATGGTCTTACCTGAGCAATATGACAGATCTTAACTCTGAAGTCCCTATTTTAAAAGGCATTATCAAAAAGGCCACTTTCTGAAGGAGAACAACATTAATACCCCAAATGCTCTTCTTTCTGGAAGCAATGTTTTTTTTGTGTACAGTCCTATGTCAACTACACCATGTAAACTTTTTGTACAAGCTGAAATGCAGAGCAAGCTTTTTATGTGGAACATCCATAAGTACTTACAGAGTGTTCTTCCCTCTGGACCTTGTTGCACAGGACACATTGGAATTGCTGTCCCTGATGTCAATAAAGCTTGTAAGAGGTTTGAAGAACTAGGGGTGAAATTTGTGAAGAAGCCAGATGATGGTAAGTCTTGAGCAGAAATGGGAGTCCATTTTTTCCCTTGTTTTCCATGTATTCTGTCTAGTAGATCCTCCTGGAAAGCTGGGTAATGTGTTTCTAGTAGTTGACACTGCTGAGAAGGTGCTAGAAGCAGTTACTCTGGCACCCTGTTACACAGTGGCCAAAACTGACAGCAGATCCATCTTGGTACAGTAGTTAATGATTCTGGCCATGTGCCTTCTGTATGTAGTCTGGCCTTCAGTAACATTCATGTGCTGTCATAGTATTTCAAAGTAACTTTAAGCTACAGCTTTGCTCAGCTTGACAGTTTAGCCTAGAAAGATCTAATGCTGATTAAAACCCAGTCTGGGTGTTCTCAGAATTAGCTAAGTTTGAACTAATCCTCCTGCAGAAAGGGGAAAAGAATATTTTTCAATGTTAGTGGTACTTGATGTTAAGAAGCAGTCACATAGTCTTAACTTTCTCTTGCTTTTGGCTTTTTGTTTTCTTTCCCAATAGGTAAAATGAAAGGACTTGCATTTATTCAGGATCCTGATGGCTACTGGATTGAAATTTTGAATCCTAAGCACATGGTGACTCTCACTTAGTTCTAATGAAGTGTATTCTATAAGAGATGCCCACTTCCAGTCCCCTGGAGAAAAGCTGTAGCAGCGTTTGTGAAGTTCTGGCATGATGGAGAAGAATCAGTCATTTTCAGTTTCCTCTAAAGCTATCCCCTGGGACCTCACTCTACTTGGAATCCTTTTCTCTTGCCTGTGCTGCCACTGCAATTTGTTTCTAATTAGGAACACTCAACCATTTTTTGGAAGAGTGCTTACACAGATTCTCCTCTTGCACACTGCTTATGTTAGTATTGCACTAAACACTAACAGAAGAGATGGGAGCAGAATTCACTGCATCTCACACTGTTTAGTTTTAAACTAACAAGAAGAAAATCCTATGTTATTACTGCTGAGCTTCAACAAGGAGGAAAAAAAGAAACCAACTTCAGAATATTTCTTTTAATGATGTCAAAAGATCCTGAAGACTGCATGCCCTAGTTTGTATATTAGAAAATAAAATGTCAGATTAACTTGGACTTCAGTAGTAGCATGTTTATGAAAGTTCTAATCTTCCTTATCTTATGCCAAGCAAAACTCTTTGAAGAGCAAACTTAAAACAGCAAAGAAACTTCATGGGGGGCAATAAATCAGTCTAGGAGAAAGAGAATTAAGTCTTTCAGCTTCTGGCTGCTCATTGACAGCCAAGATAAGAGGTCCTTCTCTTCTTCCAATACTAGAAAGAACTTGTTTCACTGAAACTCTGGGCTGTATTTGGCTTAAATGGTCTGGATGTTCTGTGTTAGGAAATGAATGAAAAAGAGTATCTGAACAGTTTCCTACATGCAGGTGTTTTGGTGTGACCTCTCAAAAGGAGTGATGGTTACTGAAGTGATGCCTGTAGAGAGCAGGAAAACTCAATCTGTCTGTACTTCTGCAAATACCAGAGCTACTTCACTATTTCAAGGAGTCCAAGTGAAGTTGTCTAGAACAACTTTTTCAGTTGGTACAGAGAGATCACCTAAAGCCTTATGACCAAAGAACCTGTTTCACGACCCTTCAAAGGACAGGTGTGACTGGAAAAACTATTGACCCAATTGCATGGAATCCAGTAATTAAAAATGGGATAGCTTGTAAATCAGATGAGTAAGTTAAAGGGTGTGCATGTATTGTTTAGTATAGAGCTACATGAGGAGCAGCGGGCTCTGCTGAAGGTTCTCTGCTACTGGTACTCAAAGGTTACTCTAGGCATTTTTGCTAATTTTGGAATGACCCTTGGTGGTGTTTTCATGTGCTTGACAAAGTGTAGACAACGTGAGAGAGAAGATAATGAAAGGAAACTGGTAAAAAGCCACTGGTATCTACAAACTAGTTACAACAGTATCATGAAGTGGGCAAGGAGGGTTTTTGCAATAAGTACTGCTGCTCACCATACAGGGAACTAATTAAACAGTATTCTCAGTTAGGAAATCCAACTGCAAACCACTAAAGAAAACCACCTAATGATGATTCTTTTAGCCTGCAACAGATATTAAAGGATTTTAGATGGAAACATTTGAAGTTACATAATGTTCTTGTAGATCACAGGCAATGCTATTTTTACTTATTCCAAGGTAATGCTTACTTTCTGCCAAATAAAAGCATGGAATTAAATAGTATGAAGTGCTTTGCTACTTAGAGGGCCTGAATTTACCTTCATGCAGTGCAGTAGACATGTATCTAATGGTCCTATAGAGACAAACTCACGTTCTCCTTACAGACAGGCAGAGGTTCTCCTTGATCAGGAAAGCAGAATAGGTAGGGACTGGCAAGCACACCATTACACTTAAAAGGCTGGATTTTGAATGTAGCCGAGTAGCAGCAGCTGAGAACGACAGGGATGGTTAAACACCACTTGCTGTTTTATAGAAGCCGTGCACTTAAGGGTGCCTGCTGTCTGAACGGGTGCCCCGTTTCTAACACACATTGGCACCTGCTGTCAGATCGGCTCTAGCCCTCGGGTAGGAGGGCGCAGGCCGGATAGTCCCAACCTGGGACAACTGCTAGAGAAGCCTCGTCGGTGGTGCAGCGGCCGCCAGGCTCTGCCCGCTCACCCAGCACGGCGGGCAGCTCTGCTTTCAAGCCGCCTCGGGCCTAACGGCTCCCCTGAGCGGGGTCAGCC
Source organism: Galbula dea (assembly GCA_013399015.1). Lineage (NCBI taxonomy): Eukaryota > Metazoa > Chordata > Aves > Piciformes > Galbulidae > Galbula > Galbula dea. The sequence continues at coordinate 142,068 of VWZX01008820.1, forward strand.
TACGGGGCCCGAGCCCCAAGCGCTCTTCCCCGAGCCCGACCCTGACCCTGACCCTGACCCTGCGGGTGCGGCTCTACCCCCAGCCGTCTCCGCTCTAGAGCCGGAAGAGGAAACCAGCCGCCCCGCGAACGGAAGTACAAACGCCGAAGCGACCTGGTGCTGCCTCCGGGCCCTGCTCGGGCGCCGCTCCCGAGGGTGCTCGCGTACGTCAAGACGCAGGAGAACGGCTTCTGTTGCAGGTTGATGTCAGCGCGCCGGCTGGCGTAGTGACGGCGGCGGGGAAAGGCCGTGGAGGCCTTATCGGCGGTGAGGCCGGTGAGTCCCGGGGGAGGGTTTGCGGTCGGGCGCGGCCTCCCCTGGGGAGTGGGTTCGTGACGACCGGGTGGCGGCTCCCGAAGCCTCCCACTGCGGTGGGTTCCGGCCTTTCGGCGGGCTGACGTGCTGCCGCGGGTGGTTCCCAGAGGGCGCGGGCAGGTCAAGCCGGGAGCGGGCCGAGGCAGCGGCCGCCGGGAGCGCGGGCAACTGGCGGGAGGCAGCTGAACGCATCGGGCGGTGAGGGAATTTCACCTCAAGCGCTTCACTGCAAAGGCCAAGGAGGGGGCGGCCGAGCAGGCGGGGGTCGCAGCCTCGGCGCCTCCAGGCTTGGAAGGTGGTTTCTGGGGAGACGGCGGCCCTGGCTTCTCCGGGCGCCACCTTGGGTGGATTGCTCGCTCTCGGCCGCCCTCTCCTCGCTGGGTGTGATACGCCTGCTTCACCTGCCTTCCTTCTCCTCTGCCTGCCTCTGCGCTTTGCTAGACCCTGTTGGGGCTTTTTTTTAAAAAAATAATTCTTTATATTAGTTCAATATTTTAACGCTTTGACAGTACACACAATGTTTTCACAGTAATGAATATTATTATTATTATTTATTATTTCCACCTTAGTGTTAGTACGTAACTCCTCTTGTAAGTTACACACTGCTGTGATTTATTAAAATTACTTTTGACTTAAAAGCAGCTGTTGTGTTATCAGACTCTTACAAACCACCAGACGTGGTGTTAACTTGTTAGCAATCTGCTCATGGTCTCGCTTCCCCAGCAATGCTCTTTGCTTTTGTTGCTTTTAAAGCACAGTACACAGACCCCTCCCCACACCCTGGGTTGGCTTCACTGAATTTACATATACTTGAAATACAGTCTTCTGTTGGGATCTTATACTTATATATACACTTATATTGCACTTATACTTAGCTAAATCATAAAAAAACCCCAACCAAACAAAAGAAACCCCACAAAAAACGACAAGAAATTTTGTAAGTGGCTTTTCAGTGTATTTTGATAATACAGGACCTGATTTGATAACACATGACTTGTGAGACCAATTACTTACATTTTATTCTCCAGAAGTAGTAGATCCTTGCCAAATACCTGTTTTCAATTTGCTCGATTAAGATGTGGCTACTTTACAGCTCATGAGACTACCTTCTCCTTCCTTGCTGCTTTAAAGATGATGTGAGTGTCTCTTGTAAAAGAATTGATAGATCAAGATATAATCTGTTTAGCAAATTGAATACAGTTTATTTTTCCTGCTGGCAAGTATGATGGGAAAAATAACAGTAATTTATACTTGTTGAGAGAGGCTCATTGTGGTGGTTATGTATGTAAACAAATAAAGCCTCTTTTTGTATTTCCTCACCTAGTTTTGTTTTGTTTTCTTATTTGTAAAATTAAAGGCTTGCACAGGAGAAAGATCTGCAACTGCCACCAACTACCAAAACCCAATTGAAACCCCCCCTGCTCCCCAAAACTTTAGCTAAGCAAGGAGCACTTCAGATGTGTAATGAATAAAATGTCTATGATACAGTTCATGTACACTTGAGGTTTTTTTAGGGCACTTATGTGGGAAAACAGTGTTCTCAGGGTCATTAATGCTCTAGCAAGAATATCAGAATGCAATTTTTGTGGCTTCCAATGAGCCAGTGACTGGCAGTATGTTCCTGTCTGGTTTGGATGGTTAGGAAAATGAAGAATCAAAATCAGTTGATGGTGGCTCCAAAAAGAGACATCCCAATGCTATGTTTTTCTCATAGAGTAGAGGGAATTCTTAGAGAATTTCTTTCCCCCAAAACTGTAACTGAGAAATGCTCCCTTTTGCCCCCAGCTTCTGATGCTCTGTATTTCATGCATGTTTCAGGAGATGGTAGGGTTCTTGCTGTGCAGCTGGATGTTGCTGGAGAAGGTTTCTGTGAGCTTGCTGTTCAGTCTCTCTGCTGCTCAGAATGGCGAAGAACCCTAACTTTCAGGAAGTTAGTCATCTGTCTCCTGGCTACATCCACTGTAGATCTGCAGACAGTTTTACTGGTGAGTGGATCAGTGTATTTTCTGGAGATTTTAACTGAAGGGTTTCATTGCATGTCATTTTAACTAGGTGCCTATTTTATGTGTGTGTTGAGAAATAATCTGCACTTAGTAAGTTGTTCTTAGCACCTGGCTAAACTTACTCCTGCTCTTCTATCAGGAGAATACATTTACCTGTGCAGAATGTGAAATGGTAGCACTACAGCACTTAAGGAATGGGAGTGTGTTTGCAGATGAGCAGTGCATAATTTCCCATGTGCTTTAAGTTAAAAGGCTTTGGGTACTAAATTGTTGTTGAGAATGCTGTCATTGAATGGGGTGGTTATTTACCATCACCTAGAGTTAACATCTGCTTCTCTTTTAATCCTTTCACAACAGAGGGATTGGAGATGAGACTTAAAAGTTCTGTGAGTTTCATTTACTTGCTCTTTCATACTTTGGATCTGTAAGTTTGTACTGCATTGACTATATTGCTGTTATTGGATACTGTGTATCAGAATGTATTTGGGTTTTCTTTCTGTTACAATTTTCACTTGTCAACTTTGTTATTATTTAGAAGTACAAAGTTTTTCTGTAGCTAGAGTTCTGACAAAGTCTAAGTATTTATTTGGGTTATACTCTGTGTGTGTTGAAATATTTACTTAAATTTCCTCTTGCCTGTGACTTATTGTAGCAGAACAAATACTTTTGCATCCAAACCCCCACGTGTCTATCCATTAGAACCCAGATGATTTGAAACAATACTGTGTTTGTACATTAGCCTTACTGTCACACTTACCATGTTCTGGGAGTTTATGGTAGTAGCAATTGGAATTCAAGTAATATTTTGCTGGAATGTACTTAAAGCATGAACAATATTTTATGAAGTAATGAATTGCAAAAAAATTGATCCACTACTCAAATCTCTTCCAATCAACTGAGAACCAGTTCCTTTTTCTAGGTAAAATAATGGAGTGAGAGATTTATATTTAAGAGCATTCCCTCTGTAATTCTGACAGGCTGTATTATCTTGCTAGGCACAAACTAGATGATGAAGGAATTAAGTGTTTCAAGGGTATGAGATTATTTGCTTAGTATTTATAATCCAAACTTATTTTACAGAATTTTTAATTTTACCAGTAGTCTGTTTATTTGCATTTATCTCTAAAATTTCAGTAGGGTTATGAGTTATATAAATATTTTTTTCACTCTTTATATTAAAAAAAAGTCCAAATTATTCCTGAACAGTTTCTTAAATTCCTTTTTCTGTGCCTGCTATAAAAATAGTTTTTCCATGTTTCTTTGAGACAACACTGCTTTTCAGAGGACTCCTTTTGTTTAGTGATAGCCTGGATGAGGGGAGGAAGTGACTGAGTACTTGTCTGTATTACAGCTCTGGTTTGAGAGTTGTTTAGTGAAGATGTCATTGGAGTTTTGCTGTTGTTGCTGTATTTTCCAGATTACATTTTTGTATGCTGTAACATTTGACAGATTACTTACTAAAAAGAAATACAGCAAGCTGAAAACTGGGGATATTTTGTTGTTGCTTTCCTAGCCATGACACATGTTGGGAAATATTGCATCTTGCCTTATGTAATAAACACTAGGCCACATTTCACATGCTCACTGCTGAAGGTGGCCATCAAGGATGGGGTCTTAGAAGTGATTTGTAGGTCTGAACTGTTTGAGATTGTTGCAGTTTTAGTGGTGCCTCAAACTCAGAGAAGAATGTTCTGGTTTCTTTCTTTCTATGGCAGGAACATCGTTGCAGCAGCTGACTCCTGAAGCAGTTAATTAGCTCTGAATACTTTCTGGAAATAGGTTGTGATGCTGGCAAAAGGCTTGTAAAGGACTTGACCTTTTATTCTGTAGTTGGTTAAGTGTTCTTTGACTGCCAGGAAGAGTAAACATCTGTGTTCTCTGAAAGGGGTGATGTTATTCGATGACAGAAGAGGCCAAGATCCTGGCTGCATCTATCTCTTTTTATAATCAAAAATAATCCTGTGAGTTGCAACTATAAAAATACATGTTTAGCTACTCAGGGAGGTTGTGAGCTCATAGCAACTTGCCACAACTAAAGCAATAGATTACTTTTTGCTTCCTCAAACAAGAAATGTGCAAGTCCCTTCAAGGATTGACTGATTTCATGCCATTGATTAATCCAATCAGGGAAGGTCTGAAGTCATGTATCACTTGATTCTATATTTTGAAGACAAGACTGCTGTCCTTGGACCTACTGTATATGGAAAATCTTCAGTAGAGATGAAATTTACATTACATGGTAGTAAATGAGTGTCAGTGCCTCTCCAATATACTGCTGTTACCCACAGAAAGCATCCAGAAGGCTTGGAGTTTCTTTCATGAAGCTGCCAGTTTCCAACACTCTGTCATTCAAGTCTTCAAACAGCTGCTCAGCCAGAGGCTTGTTGCCATCCTTTGTGTCCTGTTATTGCCTGTCTCCAGCATGTTCTTGTTTGAAAGTGATGATTTAGAATAGTGCATTGTACCAGCAGATTGGAGAGCACTAAAAGTCAAAATCAGTTTGTGTTGCAGCTTACAGGGATTTGATGTCGGTAAGGACTGGCATCAGCAGCTTGTTAGCAAGTGTCCCCACTCCAGACTTGGCTTTCTTCTACACACTGATTCTTGTTTAGAGAGGTTGAGGTGTCCTTGAGAGGGAAGTGTGCTTTTCATTTTATTTATTTAACTTGAAATGGAAACAATTTTCCCTTGAACTTTTCACCCTGTTGGCCCATGACAACATCCACAGCTCTTGGAAGCAAAGTTAGTGTGCAGCTGATTAGGTTCTCTTATCTTTACTGCCTTCAGTCTCTCAGTTTTATGCAGACAGTGCCTGCTCTTAATGTTTTGGAGATAGGAGTGGATGAAGGAAACAAAGCAGAATGTAGGAAATGCAGAATTAAAAATAGATTTAAAACTCAACTGTGCCTGTACTTGAGCATTTATGAAGCATCATAAATGAACTTCCTGAATCAATCAAAATCAGAAGTAGCAGGAGAGAGATTTGCTTGATAATGTGCATGTGACTCACATGTTGTTGGGTTGCCTAACTGTTGTGAATGAGGATCAGCAAAGGCTGTTAGAGGTACAGGAGTCTTGAAGGGATATCAAGGCTTGAGATTTGCAGCTGTAACAAATACATCCTTTTGTTGGCTCATTTGATGTAATAAAAAGCTTTATATTTTGAGGGCTATACATTCTCAAATCATTATGTTGTGATAAATATTCTTGCTAGTTATAAATAGATGCAACTGGACTGGTGGGAATTAAGTTAATCTTGCTTGTTGCAAAGTAAATGTTACTGGAGGTCTGTGTTGCATAAATCTATTCAGTGTACAGTGTATAGTTTTAGCTAATTGCAAATTAACCAGTGCAAATGGCATAAACAGACTATTATGATGAAAAATCATTCCAATTAATTTTCTCTTCATCCTTTTGTGGATGAAGTTACAAAATAATTCATAGAAGGTATGACTAATGCACTTACCTGTATTGTACATTAGTGGACAGTCTCCTGCTTTTCTGATTGAGAGGTGTTAGGGAGCTTATTTTCTTACATACATGAGGGAACAAGAAGGCATCATGAAAGCTGAGTGGAAAGGGAAAGAAAATTGAATTGTACATTGTAAAGTTTTGCTCTTTGACAGACACTGTTATTGATTCAGAATTATCCTGCTTGTTTATTTCTTCCACTCCTGGAAAGTTGACTGGAACTCTGCAAAAACACTGATGGTTTTACTCCTTGCTGATTTTAGTAGAGACTTGGGAGTTAAGCCTACACTGAATTGGCCAAATTATTTCTTTACTCAGATAAAATTGCTTCGTAATGGTAACTTTAAAGTTGTTTAATTTTTAATTCCTTTTGTTGAAAGCTTTTGTATTTTAAGTAAATGGATTGAGAGAACAACAAGGTGACAGAATGCTCTGAACTCTTTTCTCAGGGCTAGAACTGTTGATGCAAGAGCCTTCTGAATTCTGTTCTAAATGAACTTTACTAGATACCGTCTTGGCTTCATTTTTCTTGTAACATATGGCAACTTAGGCTAGCCACTCTTTTCATAATGGTAGCTTGATCTTTGCCATTTTTTAATAGCTGTGCCCTTTCTCACACTGGTTGTTTTCCTTTAGGCTACCAGCATCCCTCCAAGATGAGTAACAGCCACCCGCTGCGTCCTTACACGGCTGTGGGTGAAATCGACCACGTTCACATCCTGTCCGAGCACATCGGGGCCCTGATGAACGCCGAGGAGTACAGTGACGTTACCTTCATCGTGGAGAAGAAACGTTTCCTGGCACACAGAGTCATTCTGGCTGCTAGGTGCGATTACTTCAGGTGAAGTATAGCTTTTTGTCAGGCTCCTAAGAAACGTTCATGCAGATAAGATAAACATTATTCCTCTCTGAACTTTTCAGGGTGTAATCATCTGTCCATTGAGCGTGACCTTTTCTGGGTGAATGTTTCCCGGCACATCAAATCATTGTGTCCAAATACAAAAAGATAAATACCATGTCATGATGTTATTCTTTTGACCTTCATTAAATTGGATTTTGAAGGTGGTTTCACAAATTCAAGGGAAAGATAACTTCAGAACAGGAAAGCTCTGCTGTACAATTGCTTTGATTTCTCAGAGCAGGGAAAGTGTGCTTTTACAGAGTATACTTACTCAGAAAGTTTCATTTTGGTGCATTGGAATTGAGTATTTAAAGAGGGCTGACTCACACAGATTAGAATATATATTTTAAAACTAGGAATAATACTAATACAACTTTTTGAAGAGCTGGGAGTTTTTCACTCTAATGCAATTAATTTTGTCAGCAGGATAAGCTAATAACTGAAGATTGAAAGCAAATTGTGTTCAAACTGTCCATCGTAGTTTAAAAGAGAACTGTGGGTCCTTTGAGTTTCCTCAAGGATTCATTCAGGATTTCATCAGTTGCTGTGTGCTAGGTTTAAACTGAGGAGCAGAGGATGAAGAATCCTGAGATTTGCTCATCTGCCACTGCTACTGTAATGGCCAACTAGTTGTTTCACTTGCTTTCTGAAGATTTGTCATTTTTTTTATTCTCAGTAATAGCACTATATTTAAAGAAAAAAAAGAAAGGCATAAAAAACCCTCCCCAAAGGTACAAGAGTCATATCTCTATTTCTGCTTTGCAAGCTTTGGTTCAAATTGAAGATAGAGCATTTGTTGTGCTGGGTAAAAACATGATGCATTTTAGAGTATTATTCTTGCTCAGCTGCTTTCAGAACGGGATATGAATTTCTCCAAACTTCTCTTCCTTATAGAGCATTACTGTATGGTGGAATGAGAGAATCTCAGCCTGAAGCAGAAATTCCTCTTCAGGACACCACTGCAGAAGCATTTGGCATGCTGTTGAAGTATATTTACACTGGTCGTGCTACGCTGCGAGATGAGAAGGAGGAGGTTCTCCTGGACTTCCTGAGCCTGGCACATAAATATGGCTTCCCAGAACTGGAGGATTCCACCTCTGAGTATCTTTGCACAATACTTAATATTCAGAATGTCTGTATGACATTTGATGTTGCCAGTCTTTATTCCCTTCCCAAACTAACATCTATGTGCTGTACTTTCATGGACAGAAATGCCCAAGAAGTGCTCTGCAGTGAAGGCTTCCTGTCCCTTTCTAAGGTATAGCTTTTGGTTTCACTTTCTTCCTCAGGAATGCTAATTTTAATCTGTGTAGAACTGTGTGATACAATGCTAATGGGAGCACCAAATGCAAGTTTGTATGTTAGTTCACAGGTGTTATTTTGTACTAGTGAAACTATGACAGTTGGAAATGTTCCAGCCAAGCTGAACTGAAAACCATGGTTCTGAATTTTGTAGGTATTTAGTTTTGAGCAGTCAGTAGAGCTAAATATAGTCAATCTGCTGGAGTTTCCTAGAAGGTTCCAACAGAGCAGGCAATTTAGTCTTAATTCATCTTTTCTCTTCAATCCTTGAAATAATGTGATTTAGCTTCTAAATGCTGCCCAGGGGATATAAAGATTTGCAGATAGCAGAAGGTATTCTGTTCTGTTAATTTCCTGATATAGGCTGCCTCAGTGATGGGTTATTTTGTACTGTGTATGCTAAGGCATTCTAGAGGGTGATGTGGTTTATATTGCTGGTTGTCACTGTGTTCTGAAGTTGCCTACTGTGGTGGTGTTGTAGGATGGTTTGAGGTTTGTGTGTGTTGGTTTTGTTGCTGTTAGGTGCATAAATATTTGTGCCTGAGTCAGGCTGTTGTATGAGGTTGGAATGTTCCACTTAGTCTGGAGTGGTCTTTGAGGTGGCCGTAACTGTGGTGGAGTGTTTTCAAGTGGTGTTCACATGGAGCAGCAGAGCATCTTGAATGAATGATGGTTTAATTATTGAAGTGGTTTTAGTGGGACAGCTGTGAGGGGTCTAGTTGAAAAGTACAACACTGCTCCACTAGCTGACTGACTAGTTGTGCAGGAAAAAAAATGGGGTTTTTTCCTCTCTACCATACTCTCTCATGCACAGTTTGTTAAATCTGAGCTCTGAGAGCATATTACCAACAAAGTTAGCAAACATCATTCATCAGGAAGCACATACTTTGACATTTTTGACACAGCCAGTCCTGTGAGAGATTTCTTCTTGTTGTAGGCAAACTCATAATTATTCTGCTAGCTAAGTGAAAATTAAAAAGCTGTTTGGTTTTCTGGGTTTTGGGGTTTTTTTTAATTCTCCTTTTGCAGTCAGTGGGTTTTCTGTGGATCACTCAAGTTTTTAGTTGCTGTTTGTAAGTTGGTGCCAAAAGAGGAGGAGGGGAAATTCCAAGTAATTGGAAATGGTTTAAAAAGATGATTCCAAGCTACACTTGATTTTTCTCATCAGTGTTCTTCCACCAGCCTAAGTTTAAAGGAATGCTTTGAAGCATACTAGCAAATTGACAAATCACTTCTATTTCAAAGTAAATTTGAAGTAGTAGCTGGAAGGAAACTGATTTGAATGATTCCCCACACTTCAGTTTTGCCTGTTTCCTCCTACTGTGTTTGTAATATTACCTGTTACTTACATGATGCAGTCTTTTAATTCTTGGATGAATAACTGAAATAGGCTACAGCTTTGGTAGTCACTGCTCTGGAGGTTATTTTTAATAACTGCAAGTTAAAATACCTATTAATTTTTGCCTCATTTTCATTTCCTTTTCTCTTAAACAAGTTTCTTTGTTTGTTTTTCCATTTCCAGTCTGCTCTTCTAAGTATTGTCCAGAGGAACTCATTTGCAGCTCCTGAGAAGGACATTTTCCAAGCTCTGATGAATTGGTGTAAACATAACCCCAAGGAAGACCATGCTGAAATCATGCAGGCAGTGCGTTTGCCGCTGATGAGTCTAACAGAACTGCTGAATGTTGTCAGACCTTCTGGGTTGTTGTCACCTGATGCCATCCTAGATGCCATTAAGATTCGTTCTGAGAGCCGGGACATGGACCTCAACTACAGGGGCATGTTAAGTGAGCATCAGGTTTTGTGTTTGGTTGTTGGTTTGCCATTTATGACTGTAGTTGTCTGGAGGATGATGTGGTTCCTTTGGGCTTTGAGGTCATGTCTGCTATTAAGTGTTTCAAAAGGCTTAGCTGATGAAACACCTTGTTAGGTACTGTCCTTTCCATTTCTATTGCTCAGATAGCATTAGTCAACATGTTTTCTTGCTTTGTATCTCCCATATTGCTTAAGCATAGATACTGGTTTGTAGTTGGAGTTAGGATCCTTATGTCCAGTTATCTTGATGGGAGATTTGTTCCTAGGACGTAACAGGTTGGCTACTGTGACATGGTGCCATAAAAAACTTGCTTTACTGTGTTAGTTCAAAGCCCAAGTAACCAAAAGTTTTGCCTTTCTCTCAGCTTTGTAGAGTACTGGAAGCTTGTGTAGCTATCAAAATGGCTTGTGTAGCTATACCACTGTATATGCCCCTCTGCAAATCCATGATGCTTCCCAACATCTTGAACATTTGATGGGATTCTTTTTGGGTTTTTTCCTCCTTGAGTATATGTTTATGGCCAAGAAAGGATCCTGGTAATAAATCTTTGTCCTGTCCCAACATAGGTGATGTTCTAAACAGCTCATTTGCATTAGGAGTGTAAAAAAGAAACCAAAGCTTAAGCAATTATTCCCTTTTCTTCTCAGTACCAGAGGAAAACATTGCAACGATGAAGTATGGAGCTCAGGTTGTGAAAGGGGAGCTGAAGTCTGCTCTGTTAGATGGGGATACTCAGAACTATGACCTGGACCATGGCTTCTCTCGCCACCCCATCGACGACGACTGCCGCTCGGGAATCGAGATCAAACTGGGCCAGCCGTCCATCATCAACCACATCCGCATACTGCTCTGGGACAGAGACAGTCGGTGGGTGCCAAGCTGCCCTAGAAAGGGAAGGGAATGCATTTTGTCCTGGGGAAAAGAGATCAGTGGGAAAAACTGCATTAAATATGTTAGAAGCCCAGCATGAGCCAGTGGTGGAGATGACTGTTACGAGTTTAATGGGAAAATGCCCTGGGGTTTAAATGCAGCTTTGGTTACTTACATACCAGGCTGTGTTTTGTGATGCTAAACTGCCTCATCATGTTTCAATATATCTTCTGTGTCTTCATAAAATAGTGCTATTACCAGTGAAGGTTTCCATAATTTAAACTGTTTTGTCTTTTATTTGCCACTTAGCTTTCAACTGCTTTTATTTTAGTTTGCAAACCAATTTTCTGCTTCTTTTGGAGAAAGCATATTTTTTTTACATGTTTACATCCCAAACATTGAAGCAACGTTCTAGTTTTTATCCATCCCTCAAAATTGTTAAGAACTAGCACACTTTTGACAGTAATTCAGGGTAGTAAAGTTTATTTGGAATGTAAATTACCAGTTAAGTACAATAGTTATTAGAAGCCACTTAGTGGTGAGAGTGGTGAAGTGTGAAGTGTCACAGATGCTTTAGCCAATTTATGCTCAGCTCCTGTAGTTTCTGATGTGATGCATGAAAGATCAGAGCATGCATGTTTGAACAATTGAGTGACTGCTTCAAGAGGAAAATTGCAAGGTTCTTTTTATGTGACAAATTGAATGTATTAATTTTATAACTTGCTGTGGCAAAGATTTGGCAATTTATTAGAGAGCTCATGCAGGTATTCATAAACAATTTCCTATTAAAAACACTAAACCAAGCTATTTATGCTTTTAACACATTATTACCTTTACAATAAAGGATTAATTTTCTGTCACTTCCTGACCAACAGTTTAGAATTGCAAAGCAGTTGCATTTTGGTTTAGTAACTAAGCTGTCTTTCTTCATCACAGGCTGTGCTAATATTTTATTTATATTTTTAAATTAAATTAGATTTAAATGATGAGTTTACAGTTATTATTCAGAACATGCTGCATGAATTTTTAGCTAGTTAATTGTTTCAAGTAAATTCTCCTGATTCAATTCAACTGAATTTTATGCTTCTCCTCTATTCCCTTTGGGAAGATTGCAAAGTAAAACTTGGAAGGTACAAGGAACTACTGCATGCAATATTACACAACCTGTCCCAGAAGATCAACCAAATTTTATAAATCAATTACCAAATAGTGTTACAAAATCTAAAAAAGTATTAGAGATAGATTAATAATGAAGAGTTCTCTACTGATTTGTAGAGAGCTTATAAATGCCCCTCATCTGCAAGGCATTAATGAGCAGCTGCTGAAACTCAGGGAAGAATCCTCCAGCAAGAGAAATTTGTATTAATTATTAGAGAAAGAATTCAGACTGAGGTAGTTGAACTTTCCAGAACTAGTCTGAAAACAGGGAACCATTTTTAATCCCTTTGATGCAGTATGTAAGAACAAATAGCCTTCTTTTCAGCACAGTTGAAAATCCAGAAGAAAGTGTAGAATTTCATACCAAAAATGTGGCTGTTTGTATTCTAACCAGTGTGTTTTGACAATCCACAGGTCTTACTCCTACTACATTGAGGTGTCCATGGATGAATTAGACTGGATCCGGGTCATTGATCACTCCAAATACCTCTGTCGGTCCTGGCAGAATCTCTACTTCCCTGCCCGTGTCTGCAGGTTAGTTCAGCACTCTAATGCTTCATGGCTCTCCTTCAGTAACAGAGACACCAGAGGAACTTACTGGGTGTTGCTTCTGCATTGTGTATTTCTGGTAATCACACAGCTTTCATCAGCTAGCTTAAAAAGGAAGAAAAAATCTTGGTGGATGCTTGTTTAATGTAAATATAGGTGATTGTGAACATTCTCTTTTGAAAACTGCTGCTTCCATCTCTAGCTGTGTATCTCCTTTTTTACCTCTTGCAGCTGATGTATTCCTTTGCATATATGGAGTTTATATCTATATGTGTGTTTACATCCTTGCTGTAGAATTTGGAAATGTGTTTTTATGTATTTTTCTGTATCTTTCTGCTGTTGCTTTGAAAGAGTCTTCTAAACAGTTGTGAAAGGATGAAAGGGGAGAGTTAAGACCAAGGAGGTTTGAACAAGGCTTTGTGTAAACCAAGGCTGCTGGATGGGTTTAATCATTCTTGAGGTGATGTCTTTTTACTGTAGGTGCTGGAAGTTATAACAACATTGAAGCTGTCTTACCCAAAAACTATACCAAGCTCATTGATGGAGAGGCCACAATATGTTGATTCTAAATATGTTGTCATCATGAGGTTTTGGGTCATAGACCCAAGGAGGGGAAGTGCTTCCTTCTTCTCCAAGAACAACCTTTTTCTCTGATCTTTATTGCTCTGCAACATGGGATTGCTGGGAAGTAGTTGTAGTCTGTGGGGAGGGAGTCTGGTGGCTTACTTGTGTGTCTGGCCTTCTCAGAGAACTTTCTCAGCCTCCCTGTCCATTAGGAAGTTCATCTAATGTATCTGACCTGAAATTTCTTATGCCTGGTACAACTCCTGGCTGCTGGTTTTACTGTTTTCTCTTTCTGAAGTGGTTGGCACTGTCCCTTAGTTTGTGTTCATATGCCTAAAAGTGTCTGTGCTGAATTGTCCAGCAATGCTGAAATGACTCATGGAGTGTGTAGGTGGTTTATTTTTCCTGGGGATAGTTCTCTGTGTGTGTGTGGGTGACCTTAGCTGTGAGCAGAGTGGACAGATTGTTAGTGAGCACAGGTGTTTATTTCCATCCTGTTGCTGAGAAGATTTGAGAGGGTCTAGGGTGTTCTGGTGGGACTTCTTTCACAAGAGCAACCACTCTTTGGCCTCATCCAAAGCCATGTCCAAAAGTGATTTTTCTATTTCAACATCACTTTATATGTTTGTCATCACTACTTCAGCTGCCTTCATCAGTGTGGGTGTGCTCTGTTCTAAGAGCACCATTGTTCTGTTTTGGTGAAAGCTCCTTACAGCCTTGCATTGAAAGCACAGAGAGGAAAGAGCTGAGGGGAGAATGTTTGTTATTCCAGAATTTTAGGTGATACCTTATTCTTTTTTTTGGTACAAAAGGACCTCTGGTATGTTCTAGCTCTTCAATCATCTCCTAATCCTCTGTAGGTGACTTGCCTTTTACTGGGGGAGCAGATTATCAGGAGGGAGCTAATTTGTTGTGATGTTTTTGTATACATAGCTATGTATTTTCTACTTAAATTCATGCCCAAGCACCCCTGGAAACCTCCTCCTTGCAGTTTGATTTTAGCAGATATTTAAGTATACAGTTGTCCAGGTAACTAAAGGGCAGATTTCCTTATCCCATAGTCCTCATGCTCTTAATTTTTCCTGTTCTGCTCCATGATCCCCAGTAAACCTGTTCTTTTCTGTAAATCTCTGTTCCTCATTATAGCCACAAAGTGGCAGTGAATTCCCTGGAGGTGCAGCTGCTTTGAAAGCCAAGTGAAAGAGCTAAAGAGAAAGTCAAGTAGCAACAGAAGCTGGAGTGCTTGTTGTTAAGGAAGAGTAACCTTAAGGCAATATCAGTTCTCAGTTGTGCTTCAACAGAATAATTCAGGGCAGTTCAGCTGAGGCTGTTCTGGAATCTGTCTTTACATCAGTGAATGAAGCCTGCCTTACAGTAAGAGTGCATTTCCTAGTCCAAAGTAAAAGTACTGTAGCTATAGTTTACTCTTCTTTTTAGTTTGGGGTTTTTTTTCCTGTAAATACAAAGAAAAGGTTATTTAAATTTAATTAAAGATCTAAAATTAATGACAGATTTTTGATGAGTTTCACTTTAAGAACTTTGTTTCTATGAATATAAATAGCTAGGTCTGACTTGAAGGCTGGCTCTTCTTTGATCAGGGCTTTGGAGCAGATGACCTCCAGAAAAGAGACTTTGAGTGGGAGAGGCTATGTATGCATACATGTTAGTATTTGAGACTGAATTTATCTGGCTTTTAATTAATATTGTTTAGGAAGGAGTAAGCAAGGAGTGCCAGACTTTTTTTCCCTGTCTCTAATTTCAGGTTTTTGTGATTAGATATTTCAAGGAGCTTTGTTTACTTAAGTGAGTTGTTGTCTGTAGGATAATATTGACAAAATAGAAATCCTCCAATACATAGTGGCTTTTTGTGATCTAGAAAAGAGAATCTCCAGTGTTGTGAGCACAGATTTAAAATATGAGCTAACAAGAGATGATGTCAGAATGTATTCTTTTACTATTTGATGTTCTGGTTTTAGGTATGCTAGGCATGCTTAGCAAAGGGCAGATATGGTTTGTGTTATCTGTCTAGAAGTAAATTGTTTTCAGGTCATCAACAGATAATGAAAAAATACAGAAACTTTTCTTTCATTCGAAGACAGAAATTCCTACTCCATTTTTAAAGAAGGACAATAATGTTAACTCAGCAAATCCCATTGATTAGCACCAGGTTAATCAGTACATTCTGTACTTCCAAAACTAGTTAGGTTTTCATATTGTGCTCAGCATGGCTTCTGGTGTAAACCCTGGAGTTAGTGTGACAAGTCCCAGTGCCAAGATTTTCCTGTTGATGGGCAGCAGTACAGAAGAGTGCATTGCAAGCATCAGGCTTTGCTCTGCCTTCTTGCTATTAGTTTTACCATTTATTCCCTTTTTGTCTTAGTAATGCAGATAATAAGCTCTTTGCAAGCAGCCACTTGGGCAACCATCAGCAATTTCTTAGAAGGTTTGTGTGCATTTTCAAGAGCTGATGATGGACTAAGTATCTTCCACAGGGCAGTTTCTGACTGATGTGTTGGCTTTGATTTCATTTGCAAGCAGTTTATTGTAGCTCAGAGTGCTTGATGGCATCACTGTATAGGGGATGGCATTTTGAGGAGCCACAGAGAAGTGGAGACTGGGGTTCTTGGCTGTGCTTTATTTACAGCCCTTTCTGTTATCAAAGCAAGGGAGTAGAAGATGCCAGATTGTGTCCACGTGGTTGAAGGGCAGCCTGTTTGTGTCTGCTACACTAGAGCAATTGCTCAAACATAGATTAGAAGGAGAATAGGAGCCCTGGAACATTAGGCAAGGTTAGTTGCCTTCCTGAGTTACCTGTTACAGAAGGTGAGAGCTGTCAAGGGCTGAGCTGCAACGTTCACCTGAGTTTTAAGAAGCTGTTGAAACATTTCTGTGGCTATAAAAATTGATGGAGTGTGGCTCCTATTTGCATGTATGCAGCTGGGGTTTTCTGCTTGTTGTTTGAAAACCTTTCACTTTATCCCTGCTGAGAATCTTTTGGAGTCTGTCCATTTCCAAATCAGTAAAAGTGCAACCTTCTGGCAGTTAGATCTTAAGTAAAGCCAGTAATTTTGATTCTAAGCCAGAGCTCCTTTTTTGGAGTAACAAAGTGCAGATACATGAAGTGGATGTTAATACCTCTAAAGATCTTCCAACAGGTACTGCTGTTTTCTGCTTTATTCTTCTCACTTCTTCATATCCTTCTGCTTTTCTTCTCCAACTTTCTTCTCTTTTTACCTTCTCCTAGACCACAAATTTGAAGAACTTCATTAAAGCAATTAGAAGACAATAAAAGAAGTTGAGAGGCCTCACAATAAGTCAAATGTAGCCACAAGGTGTCACTACAATAAAAGTTTAAAATACTTCATTTCTTCCTCTTCAACTTGATAGAATGAAGCTGTTTTCCTGGTGTATCTTGTGCCTGTGAACTAACCTGCCCAGATTTACAGAGCATTCTGGTTTGCTGGGCTTTGCTATAGAGAGGGCAAGTACAGAGGTGGAACTTTAGATCAGAAAGAAAGTCTCAGTTAATTTTCTATGCTTCATCTGACATAGGATGCTGCTCAGTTTTATCTGGGGCAGTATTTGCCTGACCAGACCAATTCACAATGTGAAATGTAATGCTGTTTTCTCAGGAATAACAGAATTTGGAAAAGACATTGAAAGGGGCCAATTTTTACCTCTTCTTGAGATGTTGTGATGTGACTAATCAAAAAGACTTATTAATTAATTATTACTGCATAAATTTTTGGTCCTAAAGATATTTCTATTAAGAGAGCTGATAGATGCCTTTGGAATAATGCTGGAAATGTGGGGAATTATGTAAGCATTTTCCTGAGTTTTAATTTGTTTTAAATCAAAAGCTGTTGAGGTTTTCTAGTACTAGTACTACAAGATTGATTGGAAAGGTTTCTCATCACTAAGTCATTAATATCCTTATAAAAGGAGTTGTTGCAAATGAAATAATTGGACTTGGGCAGCTGGAACCATCTGTACCTTGAGAAATACAAGTGGGTGCATAGGCAATGAGCTGATTAGTTACTTTCTTTGTGCTGTGCTGTGGGAAGCACTGCCTCTTGTGCAAATAGTTTGTTTCTAACTGTGCAGATATGCAGCTATTTCACAGTTTAGGGGGAGAAAACCCAACCCTACCCTTGCTGCACAATACAAATTAGCTTTTCTTCATTTCTGGGTAACTGAAATCTTCAGATCCTTTTCTAATTCTACTCCTGTATGTACTGTGGTGATAATGTAGTGGCTAAAGAGAAATAAAAAAAGCAAATCTTGGTTTGTATTACAGAAACACTATTAAAAGAAAACAGTTTTGCTTCAGACCTCTGAGGGTTTTCTCTGAGGTTACTGGCAGTTTTCACTGCAGGCATGCAGGGTGTGTTTTGGGGGTTTTGTTTTTAATTGTTTGTGGGATTTTCTGGTGGTGGGTGAAGACTCTCTTTCTACTAGAAGGTGAATATCAAGGAACCTTTATTGCATATTTCCAATGCCTTGCTTTTTAATTTCATGAAATACAAGGAAATGCTCTCCTGAAGTCTCCATTTAGTGTGCAGGTGCTGCTTGATTGTTTTGCTATCTGGTAGTGTTTAAACATCTTTTTTTTTCCCCCAGTGTGTGTTCAGTCTGGCATTTTTTTCTTTTCCCAAGATAAGGTCTCAGATTTTTCAAACAATGTAGATTATTATCTAGAGAGAATCAGGAAGGCTGTTGCCTTGTCTAGGACAGAGTGTTTATTGATTTAAAAGATCCTTTTCTTCAATTCAGTTTATGTATACTTTTGATCTTAAGCTTACACTCTAATTTCAGCTCCAAATGTGGTCCTAGTGATAGATAAGCTCATTTCTCCCCAGGCTTAATCAATAACATTTTTCATCAAGAACTCCATCAAGGCAACTTGTTTTATTCTCAAATTCCTTCTCTGCCTCTGCCATTGCAATTTCAGTTCTCCTACCCTGAAGAGCCCAGCTCAGCTTGGAGGAGAACCAAAAAAGCTAGTGTATGGTTGATGATGTGTTTGATGACAAGCTGCCAGAGAGAGCTCATCCTCTGGAAATGAGTCTCTGGCAGAGTGTGTGGAGAGGGGTCACTGTGGCTTGTGTAGAAATACCTGAGCAGTGTCAGAGGGAGCCTGCCAGTGCAGTGTTTTGGGTGTGAATTATAGAACAGGATAATATATTCTTATTTTTTTGGTTTATCATGCAGAAGAAGCAGGTAACTTTTTTAGAGCTCTAAGCAATAAGCAGGGGGTTTGTAGAATGGTTAGAATTTATAGGTATTACTAATTTTGAAGAATTCCCTGTGAGTTTCTTAAACTGTAAATTGTTTCTAGCTCTGTTTCAAGCTGTTCCATCTCCTAGGTGAAAAATCATTGGTAGTTCCTGTGCTTGACAGTGATACATATGCACCTAAACACTGGATTACCCAATTGTTCATAGTAACTCTGCAGCAAGTTATACTGTAAAGTTAATGTTGCATAAGAGAAATCTGTTTAAAAGGCATCTTCAACACTCTTTGTTTTTAAATCCTCTTCTTTGCTTTCTGCTGCACTCCAAAAACTAGGATGAACTGTGAAAACTCACCATATATATTTACAAAGACAAACTTTTACAGAAGAAAATCTTATTTTGCCCAATTTGAAAGCATTCAGGTTTACTGTAGTTTGTTGATCAGTGGTGGCCATCTGCTGGAGTTGTTTGGTGCCATTGTATAAAGCATTTCTCTTTTCCCCCCTTTCTCAGCAGGTCATGGCCATGGTTTGTTGCTGTTTACCTGGAACACTACCATGCTTAACAAACACACATTGAGTATTCACATGGCATGGGTAAAAGCAAGTAAAACACTTCCATGGATTCACTTCTCACTTGCTGAGTTCATAAAGCTACCTGTTCAGCAGCACTAGGCCAGTTTCAGTTGTGGACTAGTTTGGATGATGTTAACAATCCTGTAGTAAAGCAAATTTGTCTGTGGTTAAACTTGATTCTTTGGTCACAAACCTCAGTTTATTTTCTGTGTCAGGCATAAATGAGTGCATGAATGGAAAGCCATAATGTAAACTGCTTTATGGGTGCCCTTTTTCTCCTCAAAACAGCTTGTAGAACTGATGCTGACTCTAAGCTTTTTGAGCTTGAACTGTACTTGCTCTTTCCTGTGTTGGTTTCAGTTGGGCTGATTAGGATTATGGCTCCACTTGAGGTAGCTTTTACATAGTTTTCTGTTACAAAAAGGAAATATTCACCCCCTAAGGATGAAATAGGACACAAGGAGCTGCAATGAGAAATCAAGCTGAAAAGACAAATAAAAGTGACCAATTTGGTGCTATTTCTAGGAAATAAGAGGTGGGAAGGTGTGCATAAGCATCTGCAACTGGCAGGAATGAGAAGTGAAGGAAGGGAATCCTGCTCTGGCAGGGGGGTTGGACTAGATGATTTTTGGAGGTCCCTTCCAACTCCTAGCATTCTGTGTGATTCTGTGTGTGTGTGTGTGAAAGAAAACACTGGAAGAGAGAGGTAACACAGAGAAAATAGAACATGTTAAGGGAAAAAAAATCAGTGCAAGTGAAAAATGTTGTAAAAGATTGTGGGTTTTACAGGAGGGATAATTATAAGAGAGCCACACATGATTTCCCATTTTTAGGCTGCTCCTGGAAGCAGTTATTTCATTATTTGTAATGTCTTCTGAGAGAGAGTCATCTGTGTAAAAGACCAGACCTGCATTTGCCTGCAACTTTTACAGCTTTATAGTTTCATGCTTCTTTTCAGTTGGAAGATTAGGGCAAATATTTCCTGGAAATGTAATAAAAACCTTGGAGATTTTAGCTCCTGTAAGTAACATCAGGAGTGATAAGTAAAGTAGTGGCTTCATTCCTTTTCTTCATAGCATTTTCTTTGTTTGTCTTGGGGAATAAGAGCAGTGATGGAAGGTGGATTAAATATTGATTTTTAATTCTGTATTCTGTTCAGTTCAATTATCCTGTCTCTTCTACTGGCAAATTGCAAAGTTGGCTAATCAGGCAGCATTCTCATTAACAGAAGTGCCCTGTTGAGTGAGATCAACAGGCACCTCACTCTGTGTCCTGTCTCTGACCCTGAAAGCAGGAGGTGCTGCTCAGGGTGGGTCTGTGAGCCAGACCATCCTCTGATCCTGGGAGTATCCATTGATAGGTTTCTTTTCCATTCATTTAGCTAAGATCCTTCTCTAGCTGGGCTGTTACCAACTGTTTCTAGTGGCAGCTTTACCCATGTAGACCATTCTTTTACTCCTTAGTGTCTTTTAGTTGCAGTATTGTGGGATCTGGTGAATAACAGCACTGCATTCACCTTTTCCACTCTTACTAAGGTTTTGGGACTGTCAGGGTAGCCCCCTCAGCTGTTTCCTCTGTGATTCCATCTACTCTGATGTTTTTGTGCTTTTTATTTTCTTCCACATCTTCCTGTATAGAGGTGGGAGGCAATTTGTTGGTTGTTTTGCAGATTTATTTTGAAGTAGCTACTGTTAAATTGCAATGGGAAAAGCCTAAAAGGCCCTTATGAATTTGGCAAACTTTAGCTCTTCCTGAGAGCCTTGATTTTTGTCAAATATCTGGGGTCTGTGAGGAATTTGCACTAACTTCCCATTTGATTGGACCTTAAGTGGTCATTTTCACATCAGTTTATCAGATGCCCTCAAAATTTATATAATGGAGTTTAAAAATAGCTTTCTTTAAAAGAGCAATTAATTGAAAAGAGTAATGTGCTCCTGTTTCTGTAACAAGCTTTTTTTAGAGTCTAGTTATTGAAAGTTTAAATGTTACATGTTTGGACACTTGAAACAATGAGGAGTAAATTATGAGTACATAGTATTAAGGCATACAATCAATCTCAGCTGTGCTTTAGGCTGTTTCCAGACAGAAGTCATGTTATTTAGTGCATGTTAATAAGTTTATTATCTGATAAAATTAACTTCTGAGAACTCCTGAGCTTGACCATTTCATTTTCTGGCTTTGTATTCCAGTAAAAGGAGAATTTTCTGGCTAAATGAGTGTTTCTGAAGCCTGGCAGTGATGCTGGCCAATTCTGATTATGTTTTTCCCAGTTTAACTGGTGACATGAATGTTTTGTTTGGACAGTGAGGCTTAGTTTTGTGTATATGTGTGTGTGTGTTTGGTTTGTTACAAGAGTATTTGAGTATCCTTGATTTTGATTGAATAGGTAGGAAAAGTAAATCTAGGTGCAACACCGTGGATGTGTATGCATAGACACTTCCCATTCTGCTTCTATTTCATCTCCCTTTTTTTTTAAGGGAATGATTGAATGTATATTTAGATGAAAACTGATTTTAAAACTTCAGTAGATCAAACTAGGGTGAAGGGCTGGAAGCCATTATTGCTGATGATGGCAGTTTGTAGTAAATTATAAAGCCTATGTAAGAGCTGTAAGGAGAGATGGCTGCTGGGTTATATTTCACCTTGCCTTCACTGATAAGTGTCTAAAGCAAAGGGAAACAGATTGTTTCAATATGGCAAATCTCTCTTATTTCTTTGGAGTGAAAATGAATGAAATTGAAATAATTCACTCTTGGGTGAAACTAGAAGCTATAAATGTATTTTATCCTCTTGGGGTGGATTGAGATAGTGCAGATTGAGAAGAGGAGAATGTTCCTTGTGTCAGCAGCAGCAGTCACACCAGTTCCCCGGTACTGAGTTACAGTTGAGGCAAAGGGCTTCACCCTAGTCCCATCTGATTTACACAGAAGGGCATGGAATTCATCATTTCAATAGAAGAAAATCTATTTGTTCAGGCTTCCTAAACCTTTTTTATTCTGTGTTATGCAAAGTTTGGAGTTACCTGTGTGTCATCTGCATCATCTGATTTCTGGGGAGATACTGAAGGCTCTTTACCGTCCTCTGGCACTCGAGTGTATGTTGCCTTCATCAGGTCTTGCACCTAACTGGTCTTCCTCACAGGTGTCTGGACATAAACATAACAATAAGGTTTGGTATTTAGAGCACTTTGTTTCCAGAACTGACTCTCAGTCTCTTGGCATTTTGTAGAGAGTGAGACATCCTTGGAAGGTTCCCAGCGCCACAGGCGAGTCGAGCTTGTGGGGTCTCTAGTGATGATGCCACAAGCAAGCTAGCAGGAAAAGCATCTGCAGCCCCCAAAGCTTTTCCAATCTCAATGAATTCAAAGCAAATCAGAAGCAAACTGATCATTCAAGAGACACAGCTTCTGTCTTGCTGATGGCCATGGCAAAAGAGCTAGAAAATGCCTGTCTTCTAGAAATTTTAGTTGCATTTCTCAATTCTAACTTGCCCAGTTTGGTTTCCAGGGTGCAGTGTGCCAAGATACATGCCACTACTTCATGCTTCTCTGACACAACTGGGTTCCTTTCTGGTTTTCATTACTGCTTAGTTTTTAAGAATTCTTCTTTAACTAAGACAAGTCTGCTGAATTCTTGCACATTGGATAAAATATTTGGACTTGCTGAATTACAGATGAGTGGAATTCTCAAGAGGTACTTTAGATCAAATATTAGCGTCTCAAATTTAGCTAAAAAGGTATTTAGCAACTGGGTAGTTGCTTGAACAGTTTATTCTCTATTATAAGCTCATTTAGTGCACTTTTCTGTAAAAAATGATCCTTAAAGAATCCTCCAAATCATAGGCTAAGGCAAACTGCTTCAAGCAATGCATGGAATGCAAACTGAGTGTCTGCCAGCTCAGTCTGTTTCCTCTGATAGCTTTGGCAGCTCTTGAAGTTCAGTTAAAAATGTGATGCTTTGTTCTCTGGGTTTCAGGATTTGAAGAGTTTTTATGGGAGGTAGAGAATGAGAGGAAGTGCTGTTCTTTAGCAACCTCTTGAGCTTTGGGAGGGCTTCATGGCTGTACCAGTGATAGAATCTGTCAAAAAGAACTGATTTGAAAATAGATCTTCTCTGACTGTTTACTGGGAACTTACTTGACACTATCTCTCACTTTGTACCACGGATCACCAGGGGTTTCTGAACTGTTCAGAAGCAATCTGCCCAATTGATGATGTGGTTATAGTTAAAAAAGAAACCAGGAATTGCAGTGGGGAAGGAGGCATCTAGGCACTGAAGAACATCTGTTAGCCCATTTGATTTTCAAGTGAGCTCATTGTTTAAAGTTGCTGTTTTGGTGAAACTCAGAATCTAATCTTTATTGGACAGGTTCCTGCCTTACATCCTGCCATGATGCAGCTTACAGAGTTGAATAGATTTGTTCTTTTCTCTGTTACCTGAAAGGGAAATGTTTCAGTATGAAAATGTTATGAGGTTATATCAATTTCCTAAGTGCAGGTGGGAGGAATTACTATTGATCTAATAGATTTAATAGCTCATATTCAGAATCTGTGGAAAAGAAGTGCTGTTTTGCAGCTGAGGAGCTGCTGAGTCTAATCCTTCAGGCCAAATTCTGAAAGCAGCTGTAAAACTGGGAAATTATCTTCTTTTTTTTGCAGGCATAACTGGACTTGAATATCTTTGTTCATTTTAGCTTCTAGTGAATTATATCTGCATAAAGGGCTAAATTATGTATTTTGTTTCATTCAGGTAAGAATTGGTTTGGGGTAATAAAAGTGGGAACTGTATGGAGTTACCATGGAAATTGTATGCAGTTACCATGGAAGTCACTTGAAGTCCTCAGGGAAGGCAGAGGTCACCACAAGAGTCACAGGCAGTGGAGAGTGCTGTTATACAAGGTGCACCAGATCAGACTGATGGAAAGAGACTGAGCCTTTTAGTTCTCTCCAATGCTTTTCTTATTTCCAGTGGCCTTTTTAAAGGAGAGAAGAGGTTTTTGGGGTCCTGTATGCCATGCTGTCACTACTTCATCTTCCTTCAGCAGGCCTTGTTGGGTGTTAATGGTTCCTGCTGCTCCTCCTCTGCCTTGAGGGAATTTTTGAGGCAGACAGTCTTAAGCTGGGAGTTGGTACTGAGTGTGTGTGGAAACTCTGCCAGCCTCTTACAGAAAGAAAACTGAATGAGATATGGGCAGGAGGAGCTCCAAGGATCAAGCTGGAGACTTGTTTTTCACTTTCCCCTAATTTCTTTGCAGTGGTGGAGCTAGTTAGCAAATCTTCAGCTTGCTGTTAGGTATCTTCTGCTGGCTTGGCAGCAAGGTCATTCTCAGTTTGTGAGTGAAGGATAGTTCTTGTTCATACACATGAATGTAATGGTAATTAATGAGAAAAGCAGACTCTTAGACTAAACATGAATATGCTCCTTGCCCTCAGCAGAGTCCTCTAGTGACTGTCTGTGGGCTGGCCATCAGTCAAGTGGGAAAGTGCTGATCTTGTCATTACCTGGATCAGGCAGAGCCTTCATTTTGCTGAGCTGCTGCCTTCCTTCTCTCTGCTGCTTCTGGTAGGGCTCCTACATCTTGTCACATCCATCAGGGGGTTTTGATGGTCTTAATTATGAGCTAAGCCTAATGTCAGAGAGTAACAGTTTAAAGCTCTCTCACATTTGTTCTTTTCCTTTGGTTTATTTTACTCTGCATGACTTAGTTGGCTAAACATGCACTCACAGGTAGGCTGAGGTGGTAAAGAGATAACCAACCAGAGCTCATCATTAGTTTCTCTCAGTAAAACTGACACCTGGGTCATACTGCAGTACAGAGAGAGGGAAGAATGAAGAGTGAAAGCTTCATGGACCTGGACAGGCCTCAGTCCCTCCCTGGAATTGGCTGTTGTTATTCTGGCAGCATACTGCTGTCCTGAGTTGGAAGATGCTTGGAAAGATTTGGAGAGCTGCATGAATTCTGTGGTCAGCCAGGATACAAGAGCTTGTAGGTAACTGTTGTCAACTTGAAATGGGTCCAAGGGTGTCAAGGAAGATGTTTTGTTGCTGTCAGAATGATGTGATGTTTGTGCTATGTAGGGTTTGGAACTGTTTCAGCAGATGGAATGGCAGATCTGTTAGGTGGGGTAGGCAAGATTATTG
Source organism: Galbula dea (assembly GCA_013399015.1). NCBI lineage: Eukaryota > Metazoa > Chordata > Aves > Piciformes > Galbulidae > Galbula > Galbula dea. Next base: position 167,005 of record VWZX01008820.1, read on the forward strand.
GTAAAGTGGTTTTGTGCATCTTTGGGTAATATAATTGGATTAATACATAAATACAGGATAACAGAGTTCTTGTCAGTGATTTATTCTCAGAGTTACTATCAGAAAGTCAGCCTGATAATTGCTGTGTTTAAAGGGAAACAAATGCTAAAGTATTTTCTTTCTTGATCCCCATTTTCTGGCTCTTACTTCAAATAACAAAATGGTTATTTCATCCTAGATAAAGGCAGCTGCCTTACTACAGACTTGCTTTAGAAAAGTATTAGCCTGATCAGGGGATTAAATAAGATCTTAAGAACTGGGCAGCTTTTGAGTCTCAGAAGAGATTGGAGAGGTTTAGAAAGCCTGGACAGAATAGTGGGATAGGAGGATAAGCTTTTAAAGGAAAGAAAGCCTTTTATACAGAGGGTATTAGCCAAAGGGCAAAGTGAGCTGTATGTAGAAGACAGGGAGTTGGAGCAAGTGTTATGTGCAAACACAGAAACATGGCCATGCAAGGCAAGCCTAGAGAATGCTTAGGAATGCTGACAGAACTTGGTTGTTTCTAATAGCTGCTGTCATAAACTCTTGAAACCTCTTCAAGGAGTCTACAGCTGCATCTAAAAATTCATGACCTAAACAGTCCCAAAGTTGATTCTTCAGTCCTGTAATGAAGTGTCACAGTCTGGTCACATTCATACTATTGAACTCCTCTCAGTTTCCAGAATGGATTGCCCATCCTCACTGCCTGAGGGGGTAGTTTCTGGCCCGTGTGGAGCCTCACTCAAGCAGTGCTTCAGAAGGGAGTGCCAGTTGGGCTAGACTGGAATCATGGCAGGGCCAGTGGAGGCAGGATGTGTGCTTCCATTTTCAGATGACCTTAAAAATAAATAGTGTAGCCAGAATGATACCAAGAGTGACTTCTGGAAGAGTCTTTCCTGTGCTGTGTAGAACAGGGGAACAGCTTGGAGGGAGCGTACCTGAGATGGGGGCAGTCAGGACCATGGTTTCAGTTTGCCTCAAGAGTGTTTTAGAGGGCATGAAGGCTCTGGGTGAGGTTCAGCTTGTTAGAAGATTGATTTTGGAGAGCTTTGGTAGTTGTTTTTCTGACACATCAAAAGCATCTTGGTGTAAATGATTCAAGGACACAGTAGGTAGATGTGTGAGTTAAATTCCTTTAGCTTGTCATTATCATCCTTTGGCAGGTGAGAGAAATAAGGCTAAATGATATTTGTCTAATCTGCTTTTGTTTGCAGAGTAAACTAAAATGGCCAAGTTTTCTTTGTAGTGCTTTAATGAAGGGTTTGGATGCTGTATATTAAAGAGATTCAAGGAATATTAGTTTTTTAGGACATAAGATGCATAAGGGAGTGAAGCAAAACATGTGTTCAGCAATTGCCAAAGCCAAGATCAGTTTGTTTCTGTGGCTTGTGGGGGATAAGAAGTGCAGTGTCACTTATATTCTCTTATGCAGAATAAGTTTATCCTCTGGCCCAAGCAGAGATTTAATGTGTGAAAATCTTTTGTCTTTTGACCTTTGCCATTGTGTGAATTCCAAGTTGTCTGGCATCTCTGGGTGATAGAATGAGTGAGGAGCCTGCAGAGATCCAATACCTTCTCCAGGGGCTGGTGAAGCATGAGAATGAGAAACCTGGTGGTAGCATATTGCAGTGATAGAGTTAATACTCAGTTAAACAGAAGTGGAAGAGGAGCAATAGTGCAGGGGAAGGATTGAGAAATTAAGTGGTATCTTTTTAGAAGTCTGCCTTATTGCTGCCTGCATTGTTCCTCTGGGAGTTTTCTGTGGAGTGGAAGGAAAAAGAAAGGCAAGCTCTTCTTGAAAACTCCAAGAAGAAATTACTGCCATCAATTTTTATTATATATATTTATTTTTTTGTGTGGTGTAAAACCTTAATTTAGATGGGAAGGGTTTATTACCAGTGTTTTCCTGGCATGGCTAAGTTCAATTAATTTCAGATGACAAGCTCCAGGGTTTTCTTCTTCTCCTCCCTCTCAGCCCCCACTTCTAAATGTGTCAAAAGTACAATTTGTTATTGGTTTGCCTTGGGCTCTGGAGACCTCATTAAGGGCCCAGAAAGGGTTTTCTGCCTCTGCTGTTGGATGAGTTTCTGTTGAACTGGGGCCATTTGCATTCCTACATGGAAAGGAGTACAAAAGCTGGTGGATGAAAACTGTTAGGTTTATACTGCCTGCCTGATGATACCAGAGTAAAAACTGGCTGCTTTTCAGGCTTTAGTGTTAGAGTAATATTTGCAGTGCAGAGGCAGAGAAGTCTTGAGATGGAAATGGAAACAGGAAGCCTCAAGTCATCTTTGTTCTGACAGTTTGCATGCAGAATGTCCATTTGGTTGGAAAGGAAAGATGCCAGCAAAACACTGCATTTAGCCACAGTTCTGAGACAGCATCTTAACACTTCAGCTTCCTATTCCTATCCAAACACTGTAAGAGCACCTCTAGTAGTTGAAGAGATGTTACATTGGAGCATGAAGCATAGCAGAACTATCCTATATGTGCAGTGTTTTCATAGCAAAAGCCAATATGCCTGGGAGAAACTGTTCAGTCCATCCTTACAGTAACTGTAGGTGTTCATATGGAATGCACACACTCTGACTCCTGACCAGTACTGCCTCTTGAGTATCTAACCCCACAGAGCCAGCAAAACTTTAATGTAAAGCTTTCTTACTGGTGTAAATTCAAGTAGGAGATCAATCAAACTGATTTTCATATTTCTGTTGGGAGGGTGGGATATGAAACAGAAAATGGACCCAAATATACTGAAAATGGTTTGAAACTTTTGTTGCATAAAAGTCTTATTTAGAAAGTGTTATTTGGCATAAGATAATTAATGCTCAAGAAAGGGTTCCTTTACATGAAAAGGAGCTAACAAATGTGGTCAGTTGCTTCAGCTCCTAGACTCTGACAGTAATTCTCATCCTTTCTAATCTAATCCTCACATCTTGTTTAAATACAAATGAAAAGAAAAAGAATCTTGGTCTATCTTCAGGTTAGATTGCAAGCCCAAGCATTTTTCCCAAATGCCCATGTTTTTTCCTCTTCCTAAGTAAGAAACATAGATGTCTATTAAGTCATCTGAAATGATATTCTAATTTAAATGATGGATTCTTTAGCCAGTTGACTTGAGCACCTTGTGCCACTAGAGAGTGCTGTGCAATAACTGAAATTTACTCTCTCCAGGAAAAAAACCCCAAACTGCAGTTTTCCTTCCTTCTTCTTATTCAACAGATAAATGATTTCTTAACTGGCAAATTCATTTTGTGCTAAACATGCAGCCTGTAACTGTAAAGCTTGTTTGAGTGACAGTCATGGTTTCATTGCAAGTGGTTTCAGTTTTTAAGGTTATCATTTACTCATTCATGTCATTCCATATTCAACTAGATCAAAACAGAATGTTGCTGACATTGCTTTTAGCCAAACCTTAGTTACATGTGTAAAGAAAACCTCAAAACCCAACCCCTCCCAGAAACAGCAAGAGGAAAAAGAAAGAAAAACCAACAAAAAAAAAAACCCCAACCAATAAAAACCCCAACCCAGACCCCTAAAATAAGACTTTTAAACTCTGATTTTGCAGTCAGGTTCATGAGAAGTGACTTGGGAAGAAAGTTTGAGCATAATTGTGAAGATTTTCTTTTTTTAAGCTGAGTATTTTTCTCAATGGATCTCTTCTTCTTTCTCTGCATTTTTATCATTCTTTATAATCCTTCAGAATTCTTCCTGGGTTTCTTTTTTAGTAGACTTACAGACAGGATTTGAAGCAAGTACTAAATCCATGTCAATCTGGGGTTTGCAGACCAATTGTGTAGGCTTTTTAATCTCTCTGATTCTCCTGTTGAGTAGAAGTGAATGTGGTGTTTGCTGGAGTAACAAAATCAGAGTAACTGCCACAGAAAGGACTCAAATGTTGACTGACCTGGCAGTGGCAGTACTTGAATTCCTGCTTCCCATTGCTGAAATTAAAACCTCCACATTCAAGCCTAGAGACCTCATCAGGAATGCTTGTACTGTTTGGTAGAGAATTCAGCTGAGGAAGGTGTACAAAAGTACTTTATTGTGCAGTTTTCAAAGGTTTGAATTTGCTGAAATGAAGACAACTGCTAGAATGCTGTAAGACTCTTGGCTTCTTGTTTGGAATTCAATAGCTTGCATTGTGTGAGTGCTCACTAGTGCAGTATTTTGTTATCAGGAATCCATAGCTGTGGCAGCTGATGGGGGAAAAAAATGTTTCTCAACCTCATTATTAACAATGAAGATCCAGCCAGAAGAAAATGGGTCCTTTATTGTCCTGGGGAGGGGCAGGCATGTTTAATCTCTCCAGTTTGGGTAGTGTTAGGGATAAAACTAGGTTTGTGGTGCAGTGAAGTGCAAGTTTGATTCACGTTGTTAAAAGTGCAGTGTGTCAGCCAAAACTCCCTCTGTTCTCCTCAGCTAAAGCCTTTCCCTTGCTGCTCAGATGTGTGGATGCCATATGGCCTTTTCAGTTCTCTAGCTTCTCCAGCCACATCACCAAAATGAGCAGAATTGTAATTCTGGGCTTTTTTTTTCCATGTGAAAAATGTTGATCTAAGCCTTTGCATAAGATCTGGTTTTTAGGGTTTAATTACCTTCAGAGGTGAAGTTATCAGGATTCTTTCCAGTTTTCCTTTCCTGAAGCTCCCTGTAGAGTCACCTCTGATAATCTTTAGTCTAAGGGAGGAACAGTAGTGATGGTACAGCCACAGGAATCAGTTTTCCTGTAAACAGGGCCATGATCTAAAGCTCAGGGCAACCAATTAGGTATTGAATGCATTTCTTGCTGAATCAGGGACTTTCTTAATTTTACAGTCATCTCTGAGACCTGTAACACACAACTTCTACACTGTATTTAGCCAGGCACTAATCTGCTTTTCTCTTTATTTTCTTCTTATCACTTAGAAGTCAGGATATGCATCAGTGTGTGAACAGCACTTGAGAGTCTTGCCTCTTTTAATCAATGTTTTATTTCAGGCTTCTGTTTGCCTTTATTTGCAGACTGAGGTGGTGCTAACAGTCACATCAGGTAGTTTTTCACAGCTTTAGGCCAGGCCTAGCCACAGTTTGCACAATAAAAGATACTAACTGATAATTTGTCATGGCTTAAGCTAACTTTCATAGAGCATTGCCTGTTGGAAGATCCCACTGTGCATCTGGTGAGGCAGAAGAAACTGCAGATGAAATGACATAGCATTGCTAATACCTGTAGGTTTCATTGTTTACATCTCAACATGAATGACAGGCAAATAGCAGCAGTGGATTAAAAAGAGAAGGTTCTGCTATTGCCAACACTTTTGTGCAAGAGAAGATGAAAAGAGAGCTTAGGTCTGCTGGAAAATAATCAGAATTGGAGTTAAGTGACAGGTAGCTATTACTATTAAATGTAACAGGGAAAGAAAATGTCTAGTTTCAGGAATCTAGCCAAATTTCTACACTCCACCACCCACCCCCCCACCCACCCCCCTTATT
>VWZX01008820.1:172525-258537 GCA_013399015.1 Galbula dea
CCCCCTTATTTTAGTTCTTTTTTTCCTGGTTGAAATTCAACAGTAGCAGTCTACTCTAGTGTGTATCTTGTAAGCAGCATTTTCTTTCTGGCCCAATTTTATATGCTGTAACACAGTATACTGTGTGTTATATTAAAGCAATCTTTATGAGGGATGTAAAAGGTCCTGCTCAGGCTGCACAGAGGTGGGAATGGCCTGTGAAGACTAAAGAGTGAATCAGCCTAAGTGTGAAAGGGTTTATGTATTAGTTAAGGCTCTTAAATCACCATGCAGAAATCCAGTAGGCTCTAGTTGCTCTCACTGAAGCCTACAAGGTAAATTTTAGTGGCTTGTTTGGGTCTTTTTAGAGTTAGCAATATAAATGTACCATCAGCAAACCTTTGTAAAGTGGTGTTTTCCTGCTCTATATTATACTGATTATTATACAGGATTAGTTCTGGTGTCACTGTGCTAGTCAGGCTAATAATAATAATATTATAATAGCAAACAAAGGTCACTCCAGTCCCTTTCAGAAGATGAATTCTAATTTTTCTCAGTTCCTTGCCAGTGACAAACTGCCAGTGCAGTTCTATAGAGATACTTGTCACTGGACATTTTTCTTAGCAATATGAATTTTAACCTTTTTTTTCCACACATTTTTAAGTTACTCTGAATGGGAAGAGTTTGGTTTATTGGGTAGCTGGCATTAAGAGAGCAGAAGTGTCAATATGTATCAAATTAAGTGATGTGGTGAGTTTAGGAATTCTTTGGTGTGTTGCAGACTGTTGCTGTGTCTGCTGGGGTATTCAATCCCTTCAGGATAAAGGAAATCTCTTTCACAAAATTCTGGTGTTTTCTGAAAGATAGGTTAAACTTTTGAGGTTTCTTTTGGTTCCTTAATTTGCATCAATACTTTCAAAATCAGATATATTCTATGAACAATATTCTTTCCATGTGATATTCATGATGCAGGAACAATATCATGAATAAAGAAGTTATTTGACAGCAGATTTCTCATCTCTCCTGCTGGAAGGTGTCTAGTTTAGCTTTACAATAAAAGTGATTTCAGCATATTTGCACAGTTCAGACATTTACACTTAGTGCACCAGCTTGCTTCTCTGAGTCTGGTAGTGCTGCTGTTATGTTCTTTGCATCTTGGGTTTTAACCTTTATCTTCTTCCTCTCAGAGGCCAATATATTTGAGTCATTGCCACTCCTGCAAGTCAGGAGTGTCTGAGGCTGTTGCAGCATGGTGTTTTATGGCATCACCAAAATTGGCCCCCCACTGAGGACAGTATGATAAGGAAAGTGATGGATATGGGCTGATATCTGGGTCCTTATCTCTTGGAGATAAAATAAACCTGGGAGTGATAAGAGGTGGTTGAATGAGTTTGGAAACCATGTTTTGTTGGGTCTGGGAGTACATTCAATGTATCAAGTGTCTTCAAAGAAAGACAAGGTTGCCTGTGCTTGCTTCTTTCCTGCTGTCTCAGAAAACAAAGGTACTAGTTGGAAATGATATTTGTGGGGGTGAAGGACTGGGACAGGAAGCTGCAGGATGAGTTTTGTGAGCTCTGTTGGATTATTGCATCCATATTATGAGGCAGATAGTCATGGGCAGAATAGGTTCATCCTGGAGCTAGGCAAAGATTGAACTGATTGGTACCTGGTCTCTTGTAGTGTCCAGAGGCTGTGTTACAACCAGAAGGCCAGTGTTTTAACTAGCAGAACAATACTGAATCTGCTGCTGATGTCTTTTCTTCCACCTTTGGAAGGTGGTGAGTGATGGGTGCAGCAGCAGAGAGGGTCTCAGAAATACACTCATTAGGGTGCTAAAATGTATGTAACTAATTCTCATTTTGTGGACTTCTGTTCCTTGGAATTCCAGAGTGTCAGAGCTACAGATGTAGCCTTCTTGAAGCTTCTTTTTGTCAGTGATTTTGTATCAAAATGGCTCTCAGGTGTTAGTTTGTTCCCTATTTTTTTTCCCCTGAATATGCTTTACTTGTCTGTGTTTTGAGATCCTAAAAGGAGTTAATGCTGACTTTGGAGTGGAAGATTTAAACCAGAATAAATTGGAAGTGTTTAATGGATTGCCATCTCCTTTTCATCTATAAACCACAAATGTCAGTGAAGTAGAACAAATCACAGCTGACTTTTCACAGCATTTTTGATTCCTGTAATTTTTGTCATGTTAGCTTTCTTGTGTCTGGGGATTGGCTTTTGGTTTGTTGAACTTAGGGTTCCTGAAGCTTTGCTGGTTGGGACCCTTCTGTCATGTCAGGAGTGCACTGAATGTCTCAAAGTCCAGAGAGTCTTTTGCATTTCAACTCTGTGGGGCTGGACTGGCAACTGGTAAACTCTGATCAAAAGCAAGAGCTCATCTTCATGAAGGAAGAAGCTACTGGCACAGAAATGAATATGTATTAAAAACAGTGAATGAACTGTCTGCAGAATAACACCACAAATAAATGCATATTTAGGTGAATTCCTAGGGAAGAGATTCCCTACAAAAGAAAGCATCTTGACCTTCATTTCAGTGCTCTTCTCTAGCATGACATGAAAGATAGGTCCCATCAGTTCCTCAGTGGGATATAACCATTTCCAGTCTTTGAAGTGCTAGTACTAAACTTTATCAACAGTCTGTCTGAAATGAAGGAATATGAAACCTTGAAGCTAGAGAACTGCTACTGTAACTTTACAGTTAGAAGAGCCTGTTGGCAAAGGAAAGATGTTATGTTTAATGTGAAACATAAAGCAGACTTTATTTCTTTCAGTGAAATATAGTATACTAGTGCAGAGAGAGAGACAGGCCTCCTTCTGTGCTTTGGGAGCTGAAATACACCTTTGCCTTGGCTTACAATTCCAGTCTGGTTATCAGCTGGGAAAATGAGAGGGGCAGTAATACCATGGATAACATTCTTTAGTGCCTGGCTTTTAATCTCCTTTTGCTGCAAAGTTCAGTGGAGATGTCTCCAAGATGTAAACCTGAGAGCTGCTCAGAGGCAGAGTGGGTGATGAGCACCATCTCAGCCCCTCTGTAGGTTCAGCTGGCTGTCTGCAGACCTGCCTGGAAGCCTCTGCCCTCTGTTCCTTCCCACTTCAGATGATCAGGGAGAGAACAATGCCCATCCCTGCTGTGCTGTTCCTTTCCTTCTTCTATTTTGCTTTGTTTATAATGTGTGTACCAGGATTGTGCTCCTTACAGTGTAATAAACTTGAGTGGGACATGCTTGAGCAGCCCTGCAGGAGTTAGCCTGGATGTGGACTCAGCACTCTTCATGGGGCTGAATGGAATCTGTGTGGAAGTCCTGTTCTGCCAACCCTAGAGTTTCTCCTGGTCACAGTTCCAGAATTGCAATGCTGAGACACTGAAGTGCAGAACTGGGTTTGAGACTTTTATTTGGGCCTCAGTGTCAAGAAGATGCAAGCATAGGCAAGTAGTAAAGTGATATTTCTGTGATTTATGTATTTAAGCTGTAGAAACTCTATACATTGCACATGGGAAGTGGGTTAGTAGTGGTTTAAGTTGTAGTGTGGCTAATCTGCTTAGGGAAACAGGTAGCAGAAGTTGCTGAGATTTAATTACCAGCTACTTCTGATTTTTAATCTCTTTACTTCATTTCTTCTGTTTAAATCAAAGCTGTGTCATTCTTGTAGCAGTACCATTAATCAGTGTGGTTCTTGAGCCAGTAGTAGTAGTGTTTGTGTCTCACATGGAGGAAAATGAAATGTAAAATAACTGAGCTTAAAAAAATACCAGAGCTGGTAATGAATCTCTTTGTGCATTACTGCTCATTCTTCTGTTACCTCATTACAGGCACCAAAGGGGGAGAGAGGATCAGTTTGGAAATTAAACTTACTAAAATGCTCAGCTTTTTTGTGTGCTAAGTTAAATCAACTTCTTATTTTGAAAGCTCATGAGCTCATGTGTTAAGAACATTCTGCCTCTTAATTGTGGCTTTGTGATGACTTCTGTCACAATTTGAGGTGTACCTATATATATGTACATGTGTGTGTGTTAAACCACAACAAGGGGGAACAATTATGTCCAAAAAATAGCACACCAAAAAGTGGCTATTTCATAAACATTTCCACTTTTGCTACCCATTACATGATCATATTCAGTGGAGTTCCTTAATGAAACTGAATAACCCTTAACTTGGGATAAACTCTGCTTAGCAACAACTAAAACACCAGTGTGTTAGCAACATTCTTCTCACAGGAAATCCAAACCACAGCACTGAACCTGCTACTCTATCCCAGCTGAAACCAGGGCACCCTTTCAGGAGTCTCCACTAGCTAGTTTTCTGATACAGTTTTAGAAACTCTGTGTGTTTGAACATGTTGACCATGGAGTAAATATTCCACTTCAAATATCAAGTGTAGGCACCTCAGAGGTGGCTGTTGGACTGGCTGCATAGAGAGCATGCTAATGATGACTAGTGCTAATGACTGCTGTCACAAGTGTATTCTCTTTTAGGATATATCATCATTCTAATCTCTACTGATACCAAAGGGTGTTGGGGTTTATCTGCTAACTCCATGCTCATACAGCATGGTATAGATTTAATGTTCATTTTCAGCCTGAATTTATTGTAGAGGAAGAACAGTGGGTGTAAGCCTGTAATGGTTATCAATAATCTAGTGAATTCTCTATCCTGTGAAGAATACTGATGTTAAAACAGGTCTGGAACAGAGGTGCCAAACAGCATGAATCTATTGACAGTAGGGAAAGTCAGGCTTGCTTGTCCTAATCTACTAGTGCAGAGCATAATTCTGGGCCTGTGGCACTAACAGGAATACTTGTATAAATTTAGAAGCAGATGCACAACAGAACATTTGAAGCACTGATTCCCTTTCCAAAGGAAAGGGGTATGTTAGCCATGCATGAACTCTGCTCTCAAACACAGGAAACAAGACTGATTTTTCCAGGCCAAAGCATTCCCCAGGTTTTCAGTCTCAGCTTTTTACCTTTGAGTCAAGTTCAGTCTGTAGTCAAAAGCTTTTCCTGAAGTGCAGGTCTGGAATGTCTCTTCCTGCAAAGGGATCTCACAGCATGAAATTTATGTATTGCCTCTAAAAATCTATTTTTGATGATGATGATGATTGAATATTTCAAAAGTCATGAAAGTTTGAGTTCTAATTGAAATGTTTCAGGCCTTTGGCATTAGTATTTATGAGAGCAGGAGTCATTCTGAGGCTGGATTTTTTGGTGTAGAATAGATGTGTTCATAGACATCACTAAGTACATATGCCCCTGGACTCTTCTCCCTGAAACTAGTTTAGAAGGTTTCTGTAAGCCAAGATTTCACTAACATTTTGGCATTATTGAGTTCTTTTGGCTTTTCCATCCCTTTCCTGAGTGGATGTTCAGAATCTGGAAGTGCCATGCTGAGAGTCAGCTGTGTGTATATAGGTAGAAACAGTGACCAGCCTTCTCTGGGGTAATATATTCAAATAAAATAATAATAAAAAGATTAAAAGGGCAATATAAAGGCATATTAAAAAACATCAGAAAGTTTGCTTTTATGACTGATGTAGTTGAGCCACTGGGAGTTGTAGGAAGTGAAAGCTCTCAGAGCTATGAAGTAGCTGGATAAGGTGTACATGAAAGGTCATACATTACAGCAATCAATAGCACAGTTACCTGCTAAACATAGAGGCAGCAGGGTTCTTAAACATTTTATGGGGGAGAGCACACAGCTTAGTTATTGATTTCAACTAAAATTTGGAGGCTGTATTCTAAACAGATCAAGATTCATTCTGCATATATCCAACATATCCTGTATTTCAGGGTATGGGACCTGGTAGGGAAATGGGAAAACACTGACAGCAAGGTGAAGGAGAGTGGGCATGGGTGAGAAGAAGAGGTGTAGGCAGAGATTTGAAAATGGAGTGTGAACATTTAACTTTGGGCATAAGTAAGGAACAGCAGAGGGGCATGTGGTGAGGGAAGCTTGGTTCTGAAGTTCAAAGGACAAAAGTAAGTCACAGTCCTGTGTTTCCTGTAAATTCCTAGTTAATGAAAATACAGCAGTAAATAATACTGATGCTTCTATTTCCAAACAGAGATTTGTTTCATCATCCTGAGAATAACACTGCTGTGGAGGAAAAGATAGTATTAGCCTGATGATAGCTTCCTAGTCATAACTGACATCAATTACAGCTGGGAATAAAGCAATGAACTCTGAATGAAAAGCTGCCTCCTGAAACATGTTTTCACTACATTCATGTATAATAATAACATAAACTTCTTTTTGTAGCTACATATCAAGCTAGTGCTGTACTGAGTTCAAATTATCAGCTTCATAAAGTGGTTTAAAAGGTAATCCAGTCCATTCAGGTAAATGGGATTGATCTGCTAATGGAGATTCACAGAACTGCATGGTAAGATTCCTTTTAGAGATACTCTTTATCACAGAGCCCTGCTGTCACTTCTGGGGCAACTATTGTGTTGTTTAGAGGAAAAAAAACCTGTTGAAGAAGCCATGATACAAGCTGATGCCTTTCAATGGCAGTTGTTCCAGTGTAATGTTGTAATGATCCAATTGAATTTTGAATGAGAGACTTGTGTGTGCTTATAGCCACTTCAGGAAGGCCAGGCACAAGGGAATAACAGTGGAGAGCTGTCAGATATCCTGAGGGGAGGTATGGTGGAACAAGCATGGGGATACACCAGCTCAGGACTTTCTTTTTTCCAGCACAAACTGTAATTGCAAGTTTCTGATAGGTTTGGCAATTGTTAGAGCTGAGATCCTGAATGATTAATTCTCATTATCTCACCTGCCCTGTAGGACAGGGATAGTGAAGACAGATCTTTTCTTTTTCTTTCTTTCTCATTTTTTTTCATTCTTTTTTGGTTGTTCTTACTTTTGGTTCAAGTATGGTAGTTCCTCCCTTCCCAGAGGAGTCCCTTTTGAACACATTAGCTGAGTAAATTCAGCAATCACAGAATGTCCTGAGTTGGAAAGGATCAACCTGGGGAGCAATATCCAGAGCTTACTTAAAAGGAGACAGAAGGAAAAGAAAACACCTTGCCACTGAACTGAGCTCTGGCCTTTTGTTTGGGGAGCTTTTGTTTGTCACTGGTTTGTCACTGTATGAGCAGAATTCTTCCTCCAGCTCCCAGTGAGGTGAAAGCAGAGATGTGGGACCCAAGTTTAAAAGATGGTATCAAGGATATTGGTGAGAGTTTAGATGGATTAGAGCACTTGAAAGATCTGGTTTGCATTTTCTTTTTAGAGAAAGAAAAAAGCCTGTTACTTAGAGCTGTTTGAGTGGCTTCATCTGGAACCTAGCACCATGTTCAGGAAGAGAGGAAAACACATCAAGATTTACCTGAAGTGGGGCCTACTACCATACCTTCATGCAGATAGTTTTGTGGTGACATTAGGCTGGGAAAAGAAGGCTTCTTTCTAAGTACAACATGTCTTCTGCACTGAAAGTGGCAGAGGCTGTGGAGAAGGAATAAGTTAGTGACATTAGAGGATCCTAGGTAGATCATTGAAGTTATTTAAGGAGCCCTTATCTTCTCTTGGCTCTAAGCTTATCAGTTTGTGACTTTCAGCATTCTCAGTATGATTTTTATGCACAGTGAGTTTAAGCTACTGGTTTGGAACAGCTGATGAAACATCTCTCTGGCACTCCTAAATGTGTAGATAGCCTAATGTATTCAGTCTCTAAGAGGGATCCAGACAAAGCTCTGTTTGATTCCCAAATAAAAGATCCTTTGTTTATAGTGAAGTCAGTTATTACTTTAGGTTTTCTTCCATGGCCCTTCTCTTCTCCTGTCTCTGCTCCTAAGCTGTGTGGGAGTGTTTGTGAGGGTTAACCTAGCCAAATTTAAGCCAAATTTACCATCTTCTTTTGCCATGTTATCTACTATTTCCAGTAAAATACAATTTGGTTTAAAAGTAGCCAGGCTTATGAAGCTGATGAGATTGAATCTACTGCTGATGAACAGTCCCAGAAAGAATATTTCTTTTGTGCTTTATTTCTGGCTTGGTTCAGACCTGCAGTAGTTAGCAGTCAGGTCTTGAATACTGTGGGAAGTGTAAGCAGTGCAGGTTAGAGACACTGATTAACTGAGACAGCAACCACATCTATGTATGGCAGATGCTAACTAATTTATGTCAGATTTTTCTCATAGAACACAGAACCCAGTGAATTTAGAAATAATTGGTTGTTACTTTGACTGGTCTGCCTCACATCCAGCATTTAAAGTTGTCTTCTAATTTCCAGTGAGGCTTCTCTCCCATTTCACTGTGTCTAGTATATATTTCCATATGAAATTGAGTCTTCACTAAATCATTCCTAAAATGCATGTAAAGAATGCAAAGTCAGAGCAGGGGTAGGGTTTAAATACAGATTTCATAGCATCAAACTCTCACCTCCTTCTCCTAGCAGATACTGAACTTGTGTGTTGGGAGTCTGTTTGGAGATCAGGTGCAATTACAGATGCTTGCCCATATCCAGCAGGTTCTGGGAAATAGAACTTGTTTGGGTTGAGATCTAACCTGAACCAAAGCCTGCAAAGTCAAGTTCAGAGTTGAGGAATTGTCTGGAACTAGAGATGCAGATAGTGTGAAGATTCTATGTCCTGTATAAATATTGTATATCAATATAACTAGCCACTTCAGTGCCCCAGCATCAAATATCTGCATACACAGCTGAGCAGATTCCAAATAGAAATGTTTTGTTTTGAAACTGTTACACTGTTGCTTGCATTTGCATCACTTGGGAAGGTGAAAATGTTTGTTACTGTAAAGATTTTACAGGTGTTACTTGTACTTTTCCTACTAGAGTTGAGTGATTTTTGTCTTGTCTGAGTGTTTTATTTGATTTGTCACTATTTTCTGGCTTTGCAGCAGAGATTTCCTTTGGTATGAAGTAGATTTTATTAGACTTTCTGATCTAAGCTCAGGAAAACTGTTAAACAGGGAAGTGATTTCCATCCTTGTTCTGCCTTAGTTCTTTTTTTCTGTATGTTTATTTTTGTCAACTATTTTTCCACATGGTTTAATTCTGCCAATAGATTTTTCCTCCTTGCTTTTTTTTTGCCATGAGTCTGTTGATTCAGCTGTGTGAGTCTGAAGGATTATATTTTTACCCAGTTGTCAATAAATGGGGTTTAGAAGGCAGTGAATGGCACTGTTTCCTTTTCCACTGAAAGACAAACAGAATGTCTTCTGATGTCCTTATGTGTTGGGGCTGTATCTCATCCATCTGTGTGCCAGTGATCAGAATGTGAATGTCAGCAGTTTCTAAGCAGTTAGAGGAGGTAGGAAGCATGTAGGACTAGCACTGGTGTCTCATACCAAATCCTCTGTGAAGGAAGAGGAAATACTAAGCTCTTAAGAGAATGCTTTGTACATACTGGATTTAGGTCTTTGCTTTAGTTCACTGTTGCTTTGATAGTAACTTACAGTGGGTAGCAGTGCAAAACACCAGTTAACTTCCTTTTCCTCTCTTGGCTTGGTCTTCTCAGTATTCTCAAGGGCTTAGAATCTCTGCTTCATGTATCCAGAGTTTGTCTGTGTCTTACTGATGTTACTAGAATGAAGGACTCAAATTGATCCTAGAGTATGCATATTTTGGTGCTTTAACACATACACCCTAAGTACTGTTCTGATGCAGGCAGCTGAACTTTACTATCAGGTGTCCTCCAGTCTCCACAGCTGAATCAGTGCTATGGTTAATCCAAATGGAATGTATCAGCTGTACAAATGCAGAGAGCAGAAGTAAAGCATAATGGAGTTGTTCAGAAATGTATTTGTAGTCACCCCAGAGTGATCAAGTCATAGCTTCATGTAAAGGTGAAGAATTGCTTCAAAGCAGTAAGAACAGGCATTGAGGCTGGCTTCTGAGAGCTCTTTCATAAGGCACTCAACTTTGGAAGTGTGGGAAGAGGTTGAACATTAATATGGTAAATAGCTGTGAGGGGTTTTAATTGCTTGGGGGGAAAGAGAAAAGCACCCAAGGACTGAGAGCTGTGTGTGTTTTCAAGTTGGGATGGTGTAGAACACAAGTCAGAGTGATACTGGTGGTGAATGGCCCTTGTGTTGGAACTGTAATCATACTGTGTAAGTGAAAGGTGGTTTTATACTGCAAACTGAGGATATTGCTTAAGATTCACCCATTCTGAGTTTGATTCCTATGTTTCAGCTCATTGACCACAAACCTCTCTGCACTGTGAGTCACTCATCCTCTGGGGTAATGGTATTTGCTTTGGGTAGTTTTCTGTGGTGCTTGTTCCACATCTCTTGAGAGGGTGTACAGCATTCCATTCAGGAGCTTTCAGAGTTGAGAAGAAGAACTCTGGGCTGTCTTCAGAAATGTGGGAATCAGACTGAGGCAAGTTGGAGAAGGGGAAGCCTCCAGGGTAATGGAGAAGGTGAAGAGGTGACAGTGTTCCAGAGCAGCTCGGTTTGATTTTCAGTTAGTCTAGCAGTGTAAGTTACACAGCCAGGAATGCAACCCAGAGCTGGCTTTGTTTCATAACACTTGACTGCTCAGGTATTTCATTTTTTATGTTCATAAAAGATATACCAAAAAAGGTATTGATATCCTGTACATCCACTGTTAGAGGTAGAAACAGTCATGGTAAAATTGAATTAAGTTTGGGCTTCTGTAGAGAAGCCTCCCTGGTTTGCTGGCTTTGTCCTGGCTGCATGGAGTTGTTCATTGTGATGAAAAGTGGATGGTGAAAGGATATTATTATTACTATCATTATTATCATTGGTTTATGCCTTTATTATTGTCATGATTAACAATAGTTTTATTACCATGTGAGGCCTCCATGAGCACACATTTGCACTGAGACCATTTCTGAGCCAGCAAGCCCTTTACTTTGCTCTGATTGGCAGCTTAGCCCACAGAGACCTTTTGAGAGATTCCATAGCTCTTGAAATGATTTCTTTTTTCTGGACTTGTCCTGGAGCCTGAGTAGTTGCAAGTTTACTGTGCAATTTATTAATACTCTTCTTACCCCTGTTCTGATTTAACAGCTCCTCAGTTCTTAGAGCTCTGCACAATACAGTCCCAGCTGACTCATCTGTACCCTAGTGCAGGGGAGTTTGTCATGCTTAACTTGTGCTTCTTGCCTTTTTGTTTTCCTTCTGCTGCAGGTATATTCGAATTGTTGGGACCCACAACACAGTCAACAAAGTTTTCCACATTGTGGCATTTGAGTGCATGTTCACAAACAAAACCTTCACCCTTGAGAAAGGACTGATAGGTAAGCAAGAAACTCTCTTCTTTTTACATGAACTGTGGCAAGCACTTGCTTTTTAAGACTGGCTGTAACTGCACTCTTCCTCTACTCCTGTTTCCACAAAGAAATCTCTAACTTGAGTTAAATGATGGTGGAAGCATAGAATTCATTGGCTAGTCCTTGCAAATCCCAGTGCTGTGGATTAATTAGTGATGCTGCAGGAATGCCCATGTTCAAATTAAATGAGCTGCTGCTGACAGAGCCCCTGGTAGTTGAGTCATTCTGTGCTGCTAATCTGATTTTTGGTTTGTATGTTATGGTTGCTCTTGCTTCCTACTAAGTTAGTCTGAATGCTGGAACAGGAATAGAGTAAGCAGAGCTGTTTATTGCAGTGAAGATGGATTTCAGCATTTAGGGCCTCTTCTGCAGCCTAGTTTCAGCTGCTGAAAGTAAGCTGTCATGAGTTGATTCTCTCCCAAAGAATTACACTCTTGGCCGTGGCAGAACATTAAGTTGGCTACCTTTGTTCTCCAAACACCACACTGCTGGAGCTCTGTTACCTCTGAAGCTCTAGACAGCTTGTATAATACTGATCTAACTACCTCTGCATAGGACTGCATTATTTAAAGTAGAAAACCTCAACAGTATAACAGTACTGAATGATAAACTAGGCTAAAGTAAGATTTAGTCTCAGATTTTTTGGTAGTCCAAGCTGGGGGATTTCTGTGGCCTTTCCCACAGGAAGTGCAGGAATCAGAGTGGGCTGCTTTTAAGCTTGGCTGAGTGTTGAAGCTTTCATCCTCAACCCTTGAAAAGCAGCAGTAGGTAACACTGTTGGGTTCATTGTTTGTCCCCTATGGTATTAAATATGGTGTTGAATTAGTTCAGAACTGACAGAGCTGCTGTTTCTATAACCTGTTTTATTAAGCAAATGAAATGCTGCTCAGCCCTTGGAGGCCATGTGGTCCTTTCTGAAAGGCTCTGTGACCCTTACTTCTACCCAAACAAAACTGAAGATGATATGCAAAGAGTTTGTCATTTGAAACCTCCTCCTAAGGAAAGCAGGCCACTGAAGTATTTGTTTAGGGATCTTGTGTGGAGATTTAAGAGTAATTCTGTATTTAACTTTTGTGAAAGCAATTCAACTTAAGCCTTTGAGGGGGGAAAAAACAGTATAGAATCATGATGGTCATAATGGTTCAACTGGATCAGAAAACTGTATCTGCAAAGAGGGTAATTTATCAGCTCTATTACTGCTGATCTGGAGTATCTTAAGTAATGGCTATCAGTGCAAGGGGAAGATTAGAAGGCTGGTGAATAACAGAAGTGAAGTGCTGTTTCATGGTAACAGCAATTCCATGTTGCTGTGGTTTAATGACAGATTATTAACTTGACAGATTGCATTTGCAAGGTGATGTGGAAGATGATCTGTAGTTACTTTAGACAATGCTGGATGTGCTATTGACATGATTCATTGGGAGCTAAGGGGCAGTTCTGAAGTGAAAGCAGCAGGAAATGCTCTTTCTGTGCTGTGATGTTGTAGTGTGGGTTTACAGTTTGTCTTGGGAAATGAGGTAAGTGACAGAAGTTAATTCAGTCATATGAAATTCTTGCCTAATGCAGATGTTAGTGGAGGTAGAGTTTTCCTTTTGGCATGGGTTTCTGTCTGAATGTGTCAGTCAGTGAGCAGCTCAACACAGCAGATCCAGGAGAGTTGACCCGTTTCATTTAACAGTGAGGTAAATAGCTTTTAAACCTCAAAGCATAGTGCTTTCTTTTAATGAACCTCTGTTGCTGAAATGTTGAAGAGTCTTGAGTCATTAATATTTAATCCAGAATCCAAAAGAGATGAAGATTCTCACAATCAAGAGACATGCTCCTTTGGAGGCAGAAGTGATGCCTGCTGTGATGTGATGTTTTGTAAAAGCTTCTCATCTGCCCAGGGGCAAGAAGCTACAGCAGTGGATAACAAGGGTTCTTTTTCCTCCTAAATATAGGAACTCATTCCTCTTCTCTGTCTCAAGGGGAAAATGTTGATAACCTTACTTAGGTCTTTAATCAGAGTCCTGAGTGCTGAGGGGCAGTCAGGGGCCATGCAGGCACGTGAGTCTGAGCAGCCTGCTGGCATCTTTTGAGCCTGGTTAGGGTCACAGGGTGTGCAGGGGGGAAGGCTGTTGTATGAAGCTGTTTATCTGGAGTCTGTCTCAGTCTATGAGACTGTCTGCTAACTTGCACATTACACATGAAAGGGAGAACAGTGAATAATGACTGAAGAGCAGAAGATGGATGTAAAACACAGGAATGTCCTTGGTCACCCTCTGGGGAGTGCTGTTCAGTGCTTATGAATCACTGTCAGCCTCCATTTGTGTGCTGTTCAGTGCCTTAGGAGAGCTTGGTTTAAAAGGGAAGAAATGAAATGAATAAATAATCATTCACTTCTCTTTTACTCTCTGGCAGTTATTAAAGTGGCAGAGAGAAGCAGTCAGATTAGTTTCCTAGTGTGTGCTTCAGCTTTGTAAAGGATTGCTCTCTCTCCAAGGAAGCATTTTTGTGTCTAGTTTAGTGTAGATGTTGGAATCTGCTGCTTCTCTTTCTCAAGGTTAGCCTCCTTTCAGAACCAGCCACCTTTACCCAGCACTGGAAGCCAGCTCTGCTGCAAGCACAGCCATAGGAAATCACAAAACCAGGAAGATAATCTAAAACCTGCAGGGATTTCCCCCCTCCCCCCAACTCTTTCTACAGGAGAGGTCAGCCCCATGGTTGGGGTTTACTTCCTGCTACCCATTCTGCAGCAGAGGTCTGTTCATAGGCTTCCAGTTACTGGTTTTGTTGTTCTTTCCTTCCTGTTTCCAGTGCTTCAACAAAGGATGTGTACTTCCTAGGGCTCTTCTGAGAACAATTGCCATTTCTGAAAGCCTTCTCCAGACAGAATGTTGAAGGGAAGAGCCCTGTAGCCAGCCAGTGGTTGGCAACTAAAAGTATGACCAATTCTAATGGCTTGAATGCTTTTGGTTTAATTTATTGAATCAGAAATCATGAGCTCTAGGTAGTATCAACTGAAAATCAGCCTTCTCTGACAGTAGGACATAGACAACTGTTAGTGGGATTTTCTTTCCCAGCTAAATATGGCTTGCAGAAAGCTTTTCACTGCAACAGCTGGAAATGCTGCTAGGTTTAGTTTGAAGTTGATGTTTCTTAAAGTCTTGGATTGATTGAGTTCTTGTTTGAAGATTCAAATGAGATGTAGCAATGTCACCAGCAAGTTTCAACTCCAGGAAATAAGAGAGAACATTTGGAAGGGAGACAGGACTTTGTGACTGTGCTTTTACTTAACTGGAAAGTCTTTAGACTTCATCTATTTCTACTGTGTAGCAGATGAACAAGTACTAATTCATATACTGAATAAAGATTGGATTTAACAAGTCTTTCAGCATGTGGAAAACAACAAGAGCAAAATGCCCAGCATCCTTACAATTATTTAATACAATAAAATCAAACCCTGCAATAATAGTGACATCATTAATCTTGTCTTCAATGCTGTCAGCTAACTGTCACTTCCTAGTGAGAAAACTTCCTCAGCTCAGTAGATGTTAGGGGAGAGAAGGAATGCAATTTCACCCTTGAAAGCTGAGCATGGAACAGATGTCAGGATGAGAGAAGAATCTATTCTTTGTATTAACTAAAACAACAAAACTATATTTCTTCCAGCATAATTTCTTGTTTATAGTTTCTTCAAAGTGATGGGTTTGTGTCTTAAGAGAGTTCCCTAAAATGAACAATTACCTTGCAATAATTGCACTCCAGCTGAAAAGAGGCCATAATGCTTTGAGTTACTGCCTTCCTAGGAAATAAAGCTACTTAGCAGAGCTGCTGTCTCTCTGCATGTTTGCTTTAGTAATTGAATTAAGGTTCATTGGTGGCTGGGGTTTTGAGCCAGTGCAGGAATCCACTCTGTTCTGGCCTCTCCTGTGTTGCAAAGAGTTACCTGAGGATTTCTGTCATGTTTCCCCCTCCCATGATAGCCAAGTGATTGCAGTGGAGCTGCAGGGAATGGGCAGGAAGCAAAACCTGCCCTGTCCAGGCTAGGAGATGAAAGGAAGGGCTTTACATTCAGATAAGGAAGCCAGGTAACAACAGCTGCATTCATTTTTTTTACCTGAGTACTTCAAGGGGTGGGGGAAATAAGATCACATAGAAACTCAAGTATGCTAAAAATTAAGAGGGAGAAAAAAAACTTGGGAGGGGAGCCCCTAAACCTGAAGGAATGATAAATAAATATGGTTGAGGCTACCACATGCTCCTGGTACATTTTTCTCCTGGGGGATCTCTAAGGACAGTTGGATAACAGACCTGTCTTGTCTTTAAATATAGGCAATATATTGGCCTTTGGGCAATGCCTTGAAAAATGGCAATCCTTTGTAAAAATACTCTTCCTCCAGTTAAATATACTGCCAAGCTGCTCATTGTTCCATGCTGCAGCATAGAAGAGCAGACAAGAAAGGAAGCTTGAATAAATGTTTTGATGCTGCTGTCTTATAGCCTCAATCATCTTCTGTTGTTTGCATACAGACTGTGTGTGCTTTGCTAACTCATCTTTTCTGTTCCATAAAAACAAATCAGATTTGGCAGAGCAACACTGCTGTATGAACACTGGGGGAAAACAAGCCAGTATTTCTGTATTTGTCATCCCTTCTTTTGTTTTCTCATGCAACATTGGTTACTGTAGAAGATGCATAGCTGATGGATTAAAAAAGAAACAAAAGCAGAAGAAGACTGTTGGTTTTGGCAGTAGATTTTTGTAAACAAGTGAACTAAATTGAAGCAGAAATTCTAACAGGGAAAAGAAAGAGAAGCAGAAGACTCAAAGGTATAGCAGAGAGCAGGGTGCCTTCCAGATGGCCCTTTGAATAAATTTATCAAGCAGATATAAGAGATGATCATGAACATTCTCCAAATAGGGAGTGGCAGACCCCCCTAGAGAGAAGGAGCAGGATGGCACCTTCTGCACACTGCAATTATTGAGAGTCACTTCCTAAGTAACTGTTGTAGGGAAGACCACAGAATTATATTAAAGACTCATTAAGTTTCTCTGTGGTTGTTAAGGATTTTGACTAATCAGGGTAACATCTTCTTAGGAGGTCAAGGATTAGTGCAGAAATCCAAAGGTAAGGAGGAGCAGGATGATGCTCAGAGGGGCTGGAGGTAAAATATGGGATGAGCTGGACTGTGCTGTGTTCAGTTAATGCCTTACAGAGCTCAGAGGGTGTCTAGAATATGCCATAGAGCCTCAATGTCAACATTGTCTTTGACATTTCATCCTTTACTTGATTTTTAAACCAAGATTTCAGTAGCTTCCACTTCCTACAAAAAGCAGGAATAGATAGAAGATGCTTTCGTGCCTAGATAAAATGGGTACTCAGAGAAGTTCTCTTACTGCCAGGGAAAAGGAGAAGAAAATGAGGCCAAGGCAAACTTTATTTTGATGCCAGTAATCTTAGTTTGCATTGTTAGTCTTTGCTGCATTCCCAGCCTGAAGTACTTCTGGTGTCTGCCACTGCTCCCCATTATAATCTGGGAATTTCTGGATGTCTCTTTTCACTAGTAGGGAATCCAGATGTTTATAGAATAATCAGTGGGTTGAGTAATTTTGTAATGAGCAAACAGAGGTGGTGCTACATTTGATAGTGCACTAGACTCTTCAGAAACCGTTGCTTTTCCACTCTCTTGCATTATTACTTGGCAACAAGGCAAGGTTGGGGTGTTTTTTCCCCCCCCAAGAATACTTCTCTGTCCCCAGGGCAGAAATCTCTCTGTTCATTTACTGAGCTGCTCTGGAATCCTTCCTATAAAAATGCTCTCTACCACTTGACTCTGCCTCATAGTTCATGCTGAATAAGAGCGAACTTCCCTTCTGCTGTTCATACTTCCATGCTTTTTTGTTTCCTTTTTCCCCATTTCTGTGAGAGAAATAAAGCCCTTTGTTCCCTGAACTCTCCTCTGACTGGATGCCTGTCCTCTTTGTGTTTTGGCTTGGCAGTTCCCACGGAGAACGTTGCAACCACGGAGGTGTGTGCCAGCGTGATCGAGGGGGTGAGCCGCAGCCGCAACGCGCTGCTCAACGGGGACACCAAGAACTACGACTGGGACTCGGGCTACACTTGCCACCAGCTGGGCAGCGGAGCCATCGTGGTGCAGCTGGCTCAGCCCTACATGATCGGCTCCATCAGGTGAGAGGGCTTCCCTGGCTCTAAATAGGGCAGCAGTGAAACTGTTGCTGAGCTAGAGTAGATGCTATTTGGAAAGGGTAGTAATTAGGGGCTGATATAGGGCCTTATAGTGGCCTTCCAATGCCTAAAGGGGGCCTGTGGAAGGGAGGGAGACTCTTTACCCGAGTAGGAAGCGATAAAGAAGGGGGAATGGCTTCAGATGGAAGGAGGGAAGGTTTAGATTGGATGTTAGGAAGAAATTCTTTCCCCAGAGGGTGTTTAGGCACTGGAACAGGTTGCCCAGAGAGTTTGTGGCTGCCCCATCCCTCTGGCTGTGGTCAAGGCCAGGCTGGATGTGGCCCTGCGCTGGTCTAGTGGGTGGCATCCCTGCTTATGGCAGATGGGTTGGAGCTAGATGATCTTTAAGGTCACTTCCAACCCAGGCCATTCTATGATTCTGATTTAGGAGCTGTCATTTGACTTCTTCAGTAGAATGGACATGCTAAAAAATTTAATGTGTGAGTTATATGTAGAGATACAGCAGCACAATTTGAGAAAATATTACACTTCAGAGGCATAATAATAGTGATTGCCAAACTGTAAGAGTAAAGGTATAGACTTAAGTTAAAATATAAATTTTAATACAAAATTGTGGTCAAAGGAGGTGCAGTTCACTGTGAAAACATTTACTGAAGAAAGCCATCATCTCCAGTCAGTCAGGTTTCCTTTTCACCATACAATTAGTACCAGTTCTTACTTGAACATGGAGTGTATGATAAGGGTACAGGAACCTGAATATTCCTTTACACTGTTGCATTAATAAATGTGGTTAGATCTCAACTGAAGTTCATTGGGCTATTTCTACAGTGAATGTTGACAGAGATATGAAGAAGAAACATTTGTCTAATGTAGAAACTTTGGCAACAGACTGGAGAGCAGCATTGTTCCCAGGTGAAAATAAACATTCTTGCCAACTTCAGATTCTCTGTAAATCATTTCTTTGTTTGATAAAATCAGACATACAAAAACCTTGTCTTAAAGTACTACCTCACAGCAGAGACCATGTACCTCTGGACATACTGCTAGGAACTAACTTCATGCCATCTACCTGCTAGAGCTGCTGCTTCAAACTGGCTGAGGAAGAAGTGAGACTTGAAAGTTCTTTTATCTGACAGGTTGTGTTTTGTGTGGCTTGTTGCATTGTTCCAATGGTCACAAAACTTTGAAGATAAAGTTTAAACTCAAGACATCCAGGCACATCTCAACCCTAACAAAAGTCCTGTTTTGGCTGTGTGTTAGCTAGAGATGTTCTGCATAATGCCAGGCCAGCATTGTTCTTGTTCTTGCTGTGTGAAACAAGTTGGATAGCTGCAGCTGGCAGCTTCCCACATTCAGTGTGTGATGCTTTGGAGTTTGGTGTTTTTTAATGTTCAGTTAAATATTGTAGCTCAGGTAGAAAACCAGGCAGACACAGTACTCAGATCTCTTAAGAGGTAATTGAAAATGTAATGACATCATTTTCATGCCACTTTAAACTTAAATTTAAGTAGCTGTAGAAGCCTTGGGCACATGAAGGAAAGAGTAAATTAACTGAAGTCATTAGTTTCTCAGTGTGTAGTTTGTCTTCCTATCTTACTGTTTTCTGCTGGTTTTAAATTGGTGAATTTTCTCATCTTTCCAAGTCAACTCAAACCCCTCTTTTCCTCTTTTAAATACTCTGCTAGTGTTTATTGTTGAGCAGAAGAGGTTTTCTTTAAAGTCTCATTATTAAATGGTGTTAGGGGAACTAGACTTTTGGTTGCCAAGAAATGATAACTGTATAATCAGCAGATTAGATGATTAGATCATCATCTAGTGTGTTTCCTGCCAGGGGAGACTACCTGGATTGCCTAGAGGCAGAAATGCTAGCATTAGGTCATGTTTTCCTATGCTGTTAAGCAGCACCCACAGTGCTTTTGCCACCAGGCAGCTTTCCAGCCACTCTGCCCCAAGCCTGTAGCATTGCATGGGGTTGTTGTGACCCAAGTGCAGGACTTGGCACTTGACCTTGTTGAACCTCATCCCACTGGCCTCAGCCCATGGATCCAGCCTGTCTGGATCTCTCTAGAGCCTTCCTACTCTGAAGCAGATCCACACTCCTGCCCAACTTGGCACCATCTGCAAACTTACTGAGGGTGCACTCAATCCCCATGCCCAGGTTAGCAATAAAGACACTAAAGAGGCCTGGCCCCACTAGTGAGCCCTGGGGAACATTGCTTGTGGCTGGCAACCAGCTTGATCTCACTCCATTCACCAGCATTCTCTGGGCCCAGCCAGCCAGCCAGTTGTTTCCCCAGCAAGGAGTGCACTTGGCCAAGCCATAGCAGTTATTTCTGCAGAAGTATGCTGTGGGAGAGTGTCAGAGGCTTTACTGGAGCAATGCTGAAGATGATGACAATGTTTCCTTTATTTAGCACCAGGAAATCTGACTGGTACAGAAATCAAATTATGTATAAACATAGATTAGAGCAAAAAGTTTTAATATTTCATCTTAATGACAGCAAGAGGTTTTTTTGAAGAGAATATCTTCCACTACTGATTGAACTGTATGGGTTTCCTGTTCTCCTGCTGTTTGCTTGCTTGAAAACTCCCTTGATCTCCCCCTCCTACCTCATAGGAAAAGAATTCCAGGAGCATTTTCTTTAGGCTGCCTGTACACCATGCAAAATGACATGAATTGCTCTGCCCCCAGAAACTGAGTCATTAGACCTGTGGGATTGGATTATAAATGAGTAATTGAGGATTAAAGTACATATCTCTTAAGTTCAGAGGGATGAATGTGCCATTGAATATGTTTGTATCAGAGACAGTAAAGAAATGAGCCTTTGACAGAAGGGTGGTAGCTGCTTTTAGTCTACAGGAGTTGGAATACCACTGGAGACAGGCTCCAAGTCAGGATGTGTTACCATGACAACTAAATTCTGAATATTAAAAAAGCAGAGGGACTCTTGGTACTCAAATATGTATTAGAAATGCATAGAGAGATTAATGTTTCAGGAGTATATCTTGTATGCATGCTTTCTGCCACAGTTGTCCCATTGTCTGAGAATCCTGGCTTGGAAGGGACTTGAGAGCTCTAGCTAGCCCAGTCTGCTCCTCAAAGGAGGGTCAGCTGTGCAGAAAGATCATCCTACTCAAGGCTTTAGGCACTCAGGTCTTCAAACCTCCAAGGAATAAAATTCCCCAGCTTGTCTGGGTAGCCTGTTCCAATGTTTCATTGTCCTAACGGGGTACTTTTTCTTTTTGTCCCTTTTGATGTGCTTCCTGTTTTCCTATGCCTCCAGTCCATCTAGAACACCCAGTTTCAGTTCTTCCCTTTTGCCTTTTGGTTTTCCTGTTGTGCACCTCAGCAAAGAATCTGGCTCAGTGTTTTTGCCAGCCTGCTCTGAGGTATTAAACAATGCTGTTGGGTTTCTCCCTGGCCCCAAGCCTGCTTAGGGTAACCAAGCCAATTTCCTCAGCCCCTTGCACACCCTGGGGGTTCTCTACTGGACTTGCTCAGATCTATCAGTGTCTATTTGGGTCAGAAATGGGATGCAGTCTGCTGGCTGTGATCTAACAGGTGTCAAGTAAAGGAGAGTAATCTCTCTCCCTTGTTCTGCTGGCTCAGTTCCTGTTGCTATAGCTCCTTATGCTGCTAGCCTTCACTGCTGAGTAGGCACACAGACAGTGGCATCTCCTGTTCAATGGCATGGCCTTTTTAGCACAATGAGTGTAGTTCTGACTTTTTCAGTGGAATATTCTCCTTCCTGTTATTCAGTCATTCCATCTTACCAAAGCATAGCTTCTCTACAGAAGTTTGGCCTGGTAGTTTGCTTGGAGTCTGTTTGAAAGATGACTGGACCTGGGAGGAAGAGTGGCCCTTGTGCTCAGTGTGCCCTGGGGAATATTCATGTAATCACCTGGAAGTTTTTTCTTGCTTATCCAGAGAGGAATTTCATGTAGAGCAAATTCCAAAGAGCTTCTGTTGTCAGTCCCTCCCTCCTCCCCCAAGCTCTCCTAAAAAAAGCTATTGCTGGGAAGTGAAGAACAGACTTTATTTTCTTTCCCAAGTCCCATAGAAACAAAAATCTGCATTTAGCATTTGTGCTCAGTCACTTTGGGAAAGATTCTGCCAACTTTAATTCACTTACCCTTTGCTTTGTAACAATTCTAAGCCATATGCTTTTCCTTAAAGCTCTTTAACTTGGGCAAGGGTGTTTTGAGAGAGAGTAATTATACAGGCTCTGGAAAGGAACACATAGATCCCGTTAGCCTTTAGCTCTAAAGCCAAGCCTGTTGTGTTTTACTTACAGTATTGGTAGTGAAAATTAGAGTCACTAGTGTGCTTCTGATACTTAAACTCTTACTCATAGCTTTGAAAACAGATCAAGGAGACAACAGTGATCCCTCCTGATGAAAGGATCCCATTGAAAAGCATCATTCCCTACATTTGAATAGCCTTTGCCAAAGAAAACAAATTGTCATGTGTTGTTGCTTTTTCTTTTCATCATGTAGAAGGTTTGCTTTGAACATAGATGTTCTGTTGCTTTTCTTTCTCATTCAACAACTCCTTCACACCCAGGTTGCTGCTCTGGGACTGCGACGGTCGCAGCTACAGCTACTACATCGAGGTCTCGACGAACCAGCAGCAGTGGACGATGGTGGCAGATCGCACCAAGCTGTCCTGCAAGTGAGTTGGATTTCTCCCACTTCCCTGCACAAGCTCACAACTGCCTTTTAATAGTCAGCATCCAATTTCCTTAAAGCTCTGAAATGTACACATGGGGTTTTTTATGCTGGCTGAAACAGGTAAGGTTTGTTCTGTAGAGTTACAGATGTTCTGTGCTGAGATAAATGTACTGTGAATCCACTGATTTAGCCACAGTGCTGTTCCTACCAGGACAGATGAGATCCATGAATCACAACATGGAAGAATTATTCCATCTTTTAGATTCAGCCTTTGGGAATTTCTGCACTCTGTGCTGTGGATTTGTTTAGAGTAATGCTCCATCAGTTTCTTCCATATACTTAAAGGGATGGTGCTTCCCTTCTGCTCTTTCTCTATCACAGCAGGTTCCCACAATAGGATTTGTTTATACACAGTCAGACTTTTTTCTCAGCACCACTACTGAACATCATATTACCTAATTTCATTCCATTATTTTTTCTATATCCCTGTAAACCATTTTTTTTTCCTTAGTGGATTTCATACACTACATATTTATATAAAGTTATTCTGCTTTTTTCCCTGTTACTTTGGATGCTACCTAAACAAGTTTTGCCTGCCTTTTAGTTTTGGCTCTTTCATCATGAGTCAAGTTTCCTCTGTTTTTAAAATTCTGTGTGTGAATTTTCCCCAGCTCTTTGGTTCTAAAGATACAGAGTTAATAATTAAATACTAAAATTTAGTTTATGATAAACTAGTGGGAGGTGAGCTGCATTTCTTTGTTCTGTTCTGCAGCGTGGCAACAGAAGCAAAAGTTGTATTGGGTATTTTTGTCTGTCTTAGGTCACTTTGATCTCATGTCTAAAATTACTGCAGTCATGGATGTGAGCTCAGGATTTTTATAGGTGAGCTTCAGGCTGAGGCCTCAAGGCTTTGTTTTCTGCCCTTGAGGTTGATGGATAATTCACTGTGGTAGTAGAAGGGGTTATAGTTCTCCACCCTTCCATTTGCAAACCTGGGTATGCTTGTATTGCTGTTAGGAGGAGGTATGTGCCAATTTACTTTTTTTATCCACTCTCTTATTCTTCTTAAAGGCTATGGTTCAATTTCCTGCATTCCCTGGAGGTTTGACGTGTCCATTAGATGTTATCAACAGTAATAGAGGGGCAGTTGCTGGAAATGGGGAGTTTTTATGAGTAAGCCATGAAATCATCCCCAAGGGAGGGCAAAGCAGAAGTATGAGAGGTAGTGTTAGTCTACACACTACAGAAGGACTGATGAATATGGAGCATGATTCTGTCTCCTCTCTCTAAAAATGTTGTTTCTATATTTGACTTTAATCTACTGTTCCATTGACATGAAAAGTTAGGTAAGAAAAATAGCTTCCAGTCTGTTCTGGGATTATGGGAGGGAGAAGCCTTCAAAGTTCAAAGCAACCCACTAGTTGTGTTACTGGCTATGGTCATGTGTTGGGTGGCTTCTCAGATCTTTGTTATCTGTGTGAGCAGTAGAAACAATAACTACTGGTAATGAGTAAGCAGAATAAAGCCACTTCAGCCTCTAGGATTGTGCTCTGGTGTACACCAGAGTATGCAAGATCATCTCCTAGGGCAAGTTCCTCAAGTTCACAGCCTCCATCACTGCCATCCCCCAAGGATGTGTGTACAGATAGGACATTCAGTTGAGGCAGACCAGGGTAGGACTGCACTTAATTTGACTTCAATTGAAAACCCAAAATGTAGATGACCTTTGATTTCTCACAAGTTCTTTCTTATACTTTGCCTTCCCCCTCAGTGGCTTGGGAGGCTGGAGTGGCTGAGACAGCTTCCCAGTTTGGCTCCTGTGCTTGATGGGTCTGGCTCTGAGTTAATGTGTTCAATTACAGCTTTAACAGAGAGGGAGTGTAACTTCATGTTGTTGTTTAGTGCTGTTTGGTAGAAAACATGTGTTTTTGTAGGCAATTCTTAAAGTAGCTGTAGACATTTTTGGTATTTTGGAGAGACAGATGTCTGCATAACAAGAACTGTTACAGCATTTTTAGTCCCTGTTTCTGTGCTGGTTTTTTTCCTGCTCTGTAGTTGAGGTTACTATGGCATTCATTAATAAAGCCAGGGCTGTGACACAGCATGCAGAACATACTCCAGGACTTCTTGTGTCTCAGTTGGCTTCTTTATGTGTACACACATGGTTTTTGTTTGGCAACATCATATGCTAGTTACTTGATGTTTTGTTTACATCAGTGCAGTCATCAGATTGATGTATGGAAGGACAGCACAACTCTTCTTTCCTTTTCCTGCTCTCTGCTTTTACAGATTTCCCCTCACTATTCCATCATAAGGAATGCTGTATTGCAGTAAAAAAATAGGGAGTTACAGCTGAAAAAGTCCACTTCCAAATAAGCTGAAGTGAACTTCAGCTGGGGTGAAGTCCTTCAAGAACAGACTGCTCCAGCATGGGTCCCCCAATTCCTGCCAGCAAACTTGCTCCAGCTTGAGCTCCTCTCTCAGTGGGGTCACAGGTCCTGCCAGGAGCCTGCTCCAGCATGGGATTTCCACAGGGTCACAGCCTCCTTCAGGCACCTGCCTGCTCTGGTGTTGCCCCATGGGCTGCAGGTGGATATAAGCCTGGTTTCAGTTACTCCTCTGGTGACCCCACAGCATGGGAGTATTCTGTAGTGCCAGTGGCTCCTCAGAGAACCTCAATTAAAGATCAGCTTCCACTTCTTTCTTAATTTGCTCTTTCTGGAAGAGAAGGAAATAATGGGAAAGGGCCACTATTTATATCCTATTATATGTAATAAATCTTCAGAAAGAGACCAACTTTTCCTAGAAAGAACTAGGCAAAGATTCCAACTGCTGAGGAGAGCTATTGAATTCTTTAAGAGGTGAATTGTTCTTTTGGAGGTAGAGGTAGCTTGCTATTTCTTAAGCTATTGTTATCATTTACCTGGACATCAGCATTGCATTCTCCTTGCAGTGGCCTAATGAAGAAGAAGACAGGAAGAAACATGAAAGTGGAGAAGTTTCTAATGATTTTCTTCCTCCTCTGAGTAGAATATGGTGAAGAGATTGTGGGATGCACAAAGCCATTGAGCTTTCAGTGACAGCTGTTGCTGTTGGAGAGATGAAAGCACTTGGCCCAAGAGCCTGTTTATAGGTTTGAGCAGAGAAAGTGATTCTCATTGCAAGGAGCCCTGAGTGAGACAGGCAGAGTCAGAGAATGATTATCTAAATGATGTTCAGGCTATTAGAGAAGATGAATATAGTTAGAATGTAATTAAATATGACAGGCTCACAGGATGCAGGCATGGCTCTGGGATGGGAATCATCAATTACTGCATCTCCTTAGGGGTGGCAGGCAGAAGGAGAGAGTTAGCAGTCAGGTGGCTGAGGTGAGATGTAGAGTGTTAAATAAACACTGTAGGACTGGAACAAGGCTAATTTCTTCTGGAAAATGGAGCTGTGTTATCAGGGGACCTTTGCTAGCCAAACAATTTGGAGTGCTGCATTTCATCTTGAGGAGCCTGGTATAAATCTGAGTAGGCTGCTAGTCCTGGAGCTTCTATTAGAGGTGTAAACCTCAGCTTGAGGGAGTGATTATTTCTGTTGTGGAAGTGATGCCCAGGACTGCTGCAGATTGAGCAGCAAATCTAAAATGAATCAACCAGCAAGACAGGTGTGAAGGCAGGAAAAAAAGAGCAACACTTTCTGAATGTTTAAAAAAAGCTAAACCCTGAAAAATCCATTTGTTCCAGGGGCACTAAAAAGGACTAAAGACATCCAGAAAGTCCAGAGACAACAATGTCAGCTTATGGGGGAAGTAAGTCCTGAGAGCTTCTTTATGGCTGTGTCCTAGGTAAAGAAGATGAAAGTATTGCCACAAGCTTGAAAGATTTGTTTGCTTGGCAAAAGGGGAGGAAGGTGAAGAAATGCATTTATGACAGAGAAATAGCTAACCCTGGACCAAAAATTAGGTGCTTTTGGTATGTTTTACTACTGCTCTTCCTGGAACACAGTGCATTAGATATGAATCAGTAGGGGAGCTGCATAGAAAGTTTGGGGAGGGGATTTTTATAAAGAGCATCCAAAGCAATTTTGAGGCTAGAAAGACTTAACCCTTTTGAGAAAAGGATAAAATAAGCAGATGTGCATGGCAAAATGACAACAGAACTTGCCACATTTCTCCAGAGAAACTGGAATTACTGCAATAGTGCCAGGAGAGAACTGGTAGTGAAAGAAGATGATTAAAAGGCTTACCTGTGATGCCTCCAGTTTAACTGAGGAACACCACTGAACAGTTTCCATGGCTTGAGACATAAAGAGAAGTCTTACTGACTTTGTTATATCAGCAAAAGATGCAGAAAGAGGGCAGATAGGCTTGGATAGTATTCTGTCTGTAACCTCCCTTCCTATAGGGGTATAGATACACTGCATGAATGCTCTCTGCTGCATAATTACATCTGGACTGGACAGATGCTGCTTTCTAAGTGTCAGAGCTCTCAAATGCAGTGGTACAGCCAAAATAAGTGCAACTTTTGGAGAAGAACTTTCTTGAACACCCCATCTTCCTTCAGGTCTCGTATCCTCAGGGGTTTTCTTTTTCCTCCTCTTTTCTATCATGTTTTAATATTATTGAAAAGGTAGTGATGATCCAATCCTAATAACAGCATTGGAGCAGGAAGAGAGGACTTGTAAGGCAGTGGGAAGGGGAAGAACTTAGCAGCCTCCTGGAAGAGCTAAATACAGATCCATTTCTCTTCTGGTCTCTGATTTTTCTTGTCACAGAACACAGACTCTGCCTTGGGGGCTGGGAAGGCATAGGCTGTTAGAATGGCTTTAGAATGTATTCCAAATATAGAGAGAGATTATTTTTTCTATAGATATAATATATAAAAGATAATATTTATATATATAGGATATGTATTCAAATCACTAAGTAGGAAATCTGAAGTTTACATCATCACTATCCTTGCATCAAGTGCAGGTGTCTGATACTTTGTTGATCTAATGCAATCAATATTAGTCAAGGATTTGATGCTTTCCCCAAGTGTTGTTTTTACTTTCAGCATCTCCCTAATTTTTAGCACTAGCATGAGTATTGTTCCTGCATACACATGACAGTAGCATAAGGTAAGGGTGAAAATACAGTCAAGGTGCTTAGAAATAAAGGTGAACAAGGAGTGCTGGAAATTGAGGTGAAGAGGAGTGGGGTTTGATTTCCCCTGTTGGTGACAATAGTGTGTACTGTCATTTGAGTGGATTCTCTGGCTAGTTCACTGCAAGCTGTTGTGACCCTGCTAATATTTCTATGACTTTCTGGGTTTGTTTTTTTTTCGCAGATCCTGGCAAACAATCACTTTTGATAAACAGCCTGCATCCTTCATCAGAATAGTTGGAACTCACAACACAGCTAATGAGGTGAGGAGCTTCCAGGAAAACTTATCCTTCATGAATATACACATCCCAGATTTTCATAGCTTGCAATGAAATGTCTAATGCCTACTCAAATGGACTTACTTTGGTTTTTTGCTCCTATAATCTAGCAAAATAAGAATGGTTACTATTGCCAAGGAATGTAATGTCCCATGTAGTTATTGAGATGGACAAGTGCACAACTGCAGTGAAGATCAGGATGTGCAAACTGGGGTGACAGCTATTCAGGTAGTGGCCCAGTGGACCTGTAGGCATCTGATGCTGTTCTCTGGCTTTGCCTCTTTTATCTTTGTACCCAACACTACTTTTATATATGTGTGTGTGTGTGTATATATATATATATATAAAAACTATTTATTTATTGGGAAAATCTCTTTTTCCTAGAGCTTGTAGAGGAGGAGCATTATCAGCATGCACACATTGCTGAATGGCATTGGTCTGATATAACAGATGGGCTGTAATGTTTTGTCTGTAAAGTTTTCATTTCCCAAAGCAGGTAGCAAGATGTTTTTTATCCTTGCAATTGAAATATTAAGAGTGTAATCAAAGTCTTGGCTCATTCTGGAGTTTTGGTAGGCTCTTCATTAAGGACACAAGCAGCTTGCAGAAGGACTTTTCCAAAGCTGGTTGTACTTTATGCCAACCCATTCTTATTTCAAACAATAGATGCTAAGAGCAGCATATCCTTAGCAAGTTTTACTGTAACAGCTACAAAACCACTCCCTGCTTGTTCTGCCAGCACATACCTTTGAACTTAGAAGCACATTCTGTACTCTCCAAAGGGAAGAGTTTAAAGAAAGACAATCAAATTAAAAACTATTTAGATAAAATGTCTCCCTTTTGTGCCTGATTTAGTCTTCTAAACTGTGTCCTGTTTGCCAAGTGTTGAGAGACATGATCTTCACACATTTTTTTCACCTGGCATCTTAATACTGTTTTGTTCTATGCTAGAAGATGATACAAGTATAACTTTCTGTTTTCTTGAGCCTCCAGACATCCTACTTTGCTAAAGAGAAGGATTCTTTTTCCTTAGTGCTTGTCATGTATTTGTCAGACAGGTCACCTGATACTTTGGCTGTGTAAGTTTTATCTTGTTGTTCCTCTTCAGTACTAGTGACCTGGAAAGGACTCCTAGCTGCTAATGGGAGAGCTTTATCTTACAAATTACTGCACCACTGTAGATGTACTTGACCTTCCTGCTTTCTATGGCAGACCTTTCTTAAAATATCCATGGGAAATACAACAGAGTGATGCTGAACTGTCATCTCTGCCTCTGGACAGGAACATATGCAGGACTGTTTTGGTTTGTAGTGTTCTGAAGTACAGAATGCCACTGCTGGAGGTAGCTTTAGCTCTCAAACTCCAATACATGAGAAAACAGCAGATTTTAAACCAGTATAAGACAAGGTTTATTTGTGCAGCTCATAGTGCTGAGAAATCCTGTGGGAAGAAGTTTTGTAATGATTTTAAAGAGTTCCTCCCCCTTCTCCTCCCAGGCACTTCAAGAACAAGTAGAAGTAAGTAAAGTAGAAAATAAATTGGGGGAAAAAAATGCTTAAACAGCTGGTCCTGTCACTGTAAGATCCAGTCACCTCTGCATTGTTTGAAATGGAATAGTTCATCTGATGAAGCAGCCAAACCCTTGGACACTCTGAATGTCTTTCAGCATACTCCAGGCTATGTCTGTAGAGCTACCATTGCTATTACACCAGAGGGCAATCTTGAAATAGAATCCTACTGGTAATGATTGCATTTCATTTCTGGTGTGTGTGTGAATGTTCAGGCTTTGGAGGAAGTAATTAGATCCTAGGGTACATTTAAGACAATTAATCTAATTGTTGCATGTAGTAGACATTCATGCTGCTCAGCAAAGAATTACAAATATCTCTATCCACCTTGGAGCCATCCTGCTTATTTGTAGTGCTCTATGTAATGGTTGATGTCATTTGAAGGCCTTGTATCACTTCATGGCCCCAGGACAGACAGTTTTGCCCCTGTGGTGGAACATTCTAGCTTGACCAAGTCCTTTGGCACTGACCTGGCCTGCACACTTCCACACAGACTCATCTGACTGTGACATGCTTTGACATCTGCTTCATCTCCCTTTCTTTTCTGTTCTCTCCAGGTGTTTCACTGTGTGCATTTTGAATGCCCAGCACAAAACACTTCCCCCAAGGAGGAGAGCAGTAAGGAAGTGGAAGCAGCAGAGGCAGGAACTGGTGGACAGCAGCTTGCTTCTCGACCTGCGAGCACCAACTCCCTGCATTCGCCTCCTGGCTCCACCTCACGTTCACATGCTCCCCAACCATAAGGGAGATGGAGAGGGAACCTCTGCAGCCCTGCTGCCCTTTTATGGAATTACTCAGTACCTTCCTGTGCTGGCACCTTTTCTTTCTCTGGGAACAAAGAGGACTGTGTCTCTAAGCTGGAAATGCTGACATGGAAACGGTTTTTCCCAAGGACAAGCAGAGACTGCTTCACTCTTCTCAATTTGTTCAAATCAGGCTGGGCTCCAAGGGGGGAGAAAATAGGGCTTCAATCTTCATTGAGTGCCCTATTAACACCCTACCTCTCTAATCTAACCAAGGCAAGAAGAACAGAAGGAAATAAAAGGCAGAGCTGCAGTGGGAATCTAAAATGACTGGAGGAGAACAGAAGGCTCCTGAGTGTTTGCTTCCTGGAGGCTGCCATTAGCTGGGAAGATGTTTATGGAACACATCAGTCCAGAATATATGTTATTTTTAAGTTATTCTTCATTTTCCTTTGTAACTAGGAATCTGTTTTCTGAGTTCTTTTGACTCTGTATTCTGCTTTCTCTCTTATTTTGGGCTGTAGCAAATGCTCTGCAGCAGATTAAGGAAGTAGCAAATGTTTACCTGCTGAGATGCAAATTCCCTCATTCATCAGTGTGAGGACAAGAAAAGCCTTCATGATGTCAACAAACTCATTAGTGGATGTGAGATTCATCTTGACCTTAGTTGACTTTTCAAAGTACAAAATTGTTACTTATGCTCAAAAAAGAAATTCCTCAATCAAGCATCTGTCTTGGAAGAAAAAACCCTATTTTTCATGACTTCAGTTTTACCTGTGTTTGTAAGGAAACTTGGGACACATCATCAGAAATGTTTGATTTAGGGAAGTGGGACTGCATCTGGTCACTGACAAGCAGTTGTTCAGAATGCAGAAAGAAGAATTTGCAGATTAAAAAAGAACCAACAAGTTTTACAGTCTGGAGCTAAAAATTGCAAGGCTGTGTGTACCTAAACTTTTCCCATAACCTTCCTAAAATATGCTGCTTTGCCACTACTGGATTGTAAAAGATCTGCCTCTTACTTGCCAATCCCAGAATGTGTTCTCCATCTGTGTCTTGTCTGGAATGCACTGCCTGCTACTGTGCTTGTTCTAAGTGTTTCCACACTGGTAATGATGCAGTCTTTTACTTTCCAGACCTACATGACTTTTAAGAAGAGCTCCATGTTGTTCTTTCAGCATGGGATAAAGTGATTCTGTGTTAAGACAGATGCTGATGTAATTGAGTTGTTGCTCCTCACTCTGTATTATATTGGAGCTGGCAGCTCTCCAGTGTTATGAACTTAGAATTTCCCCTGGTGACAAATAGCCTTGTCAGAAGAAAACAAAGCTAGTGCAGGATAAATACAGTTTTCCTTTGCATAACCATAGTGATAAAGTGAGTTATACCAAGGTAGCAAATAGTATGTTAATTTATCACACTCCTTCATTTGAAAGACTTTCCTTATTGCATACTGGTTGTGCTAAAACCAGGAAGAAATAGAACAAGTGGGAGCAATGAATCAGTAGAAGCTTCAGAGGAGAAAAGCTTCCTTGTTTCAAATAAAACTGATTAGGCTTTATCAATGATATTACAGTATTTGTCATTGCTAAATTGCAATTGAGTTTTGACTTTTGCATGCAGGCCTCTTCTTCCCACTGCTGTCTTCTGACTTGTGGATGTCTCTTGGTGAGGATGCATTCCCATGGCATTGTATATGGCTTCTAATGTGTCTCGCAGCTGAAGTTCTGAGGCATGATACTGCTTTCAGCAGACAACACCGAGTCTGGGGTGCTGATCACCCCATGATTTAACAGCCTTTGGAGCATGAAAGAATTATGACCAGGAGACA
The DNA here is from genome assembly GCA_013399015.1 of Galbula dea. NCBI lineage: Eukaryota > Metazoa > Chordata > Aves > Piciformes > Galbulidae > Galbula > Galbula dea. Next base: position 204,187 of record VWZX01008820.1, read on the forward strand.
CAACCTTCTTGTTGAAATACAGCTCCAAAAAGTTGCTGTGAGCTATACAGATGGTGGAAGGAAGTGAAGAATCAGCTCCACACACCATTGACATTAGACATTATCACCCAACCACATATCAGAGCATTGCTGCTTTTCTGAGATGCTTTCTTCTCTGGAGAATAATAGAGCTCAGTGTTCTGAAAGCAGTGGCCCAGGCTGCCCCAGGCACTAGTGGAGTCACTGTCCCTGGAGGGCTTTAAAAAGCTTCAAGGTGTGGTACTTGGGGACATGGTTTGGTGGCATGGATGGTGATGGGTTGATGGTTGGACTTGATGAGCTTGGAGGTCTCTTCCAACCTGAATAATCTCTCCGTATGGGTAATAAGCATCATGAGAATTGAAATTCAGATTACCTTGGCTAAAAATCTGACTGAGTGGTGACTTCACCTGGCTCAGGTGTAACCAAACCTCTCCTGTGCCTCCTGCTACTTTAGGCCCTGGGCCTAAGTAAATGTCTGTCTTCCTGAAGCTGAAGTGACTGATGGCAGAGATGTTTCTGCATGGCCTTTTGTTTTTCTAAATGCAGGGAATTTTGTGAAGGAATCAATCACTCAGCAGCATGTGAGCACTGGAAATAAAAAGGAAGAGAATGTAGGGAGCAAGGCTTGAGTTTTTGTGGGAAGAGCAACACCAGGCTGTGAATCTTGTGGTTTTAGCTAGTTGTGTTTGTCTCCAGTCCTCACAGCTCTTACTTTTCCCTACATGCTTCCCCCAATCTGCTTGTTACTGCTTTTCTTTTCCTCCCTGGCTAGTATCATATCCCTGTTGCTGTGGCTTTCCCTGGAACTTTCCTCCCAGTTATGGTACAGTTAGGGAGTTTTAAACACTTGTATCATTTTACCCCTTTGCCATATGCTGAATAAAATATCCTCATCACTGCTCATTCAGATCAGATCCTAAAGGCAACTCTCACTAGGCTGCCAAGTGCAAGTGAGCAAAACTGAGAGTTTGCTGTCTCTGCACATGGGAAATCCCAGCCCTTTTGGAGCTTGTGCTTCCATGTTCTGTTTGCAAACTATTTGTTACACTGCAGAGAAAAATTGATAAGATGTTTTCTCTTGACTTAGGTAGTTGATCAGACTTTATGCAGGCTTCTCCAAGTTAAGTTTAAATGGATATTTAAGTGTTTCTCACTATAATGCATCAGCTACACACCCAGTGTGGAAGGTGTGCATTGCTCACAGTGGCAGCTGGACAGAAGTGTTGCTTCCTAAATAAACTGCATCAGCTAAAGGGAACCTGGGAAGAATTTGTAACTCTTCAGTGTTGTGGTGCAGAGGTATTTTCAGCTCTCTGGAGATTCAAACATCACACTGAGCACATGGGCTCAGTTTGAGAAGAACAGTGTCACAGTTCAATGCCCGTGTCTGGTAACCTTGGCCAATATCTTGGAACATTTCCTTTCTGCTTTGCTCAGTTACATCCTTATCACCAGTTTCCCTTCTGAAGTGAATGTTACTGTTGTTCCTTCAAAGATCACAAGTTAAAGGAGCCAGGCTAAACAGAAGTTATGCTTTAATGAAGTTTTTCACTCATTTCTTGACAGGCAGCAATTAAAAAGACCTGGTTACACTCCCCTTCTCTCTATCAGTTATCATGGTATCCTGAGAGTTTTGTGCATTAAATCTCTTCCCTTACATTTCCTAAACTTAGAGTGGCTCTAACCTATCTCAGACCTTATTGTGAACAGGTATGAGCTCCAGCTTAAGTTTTCAGACTGTATCATGGTCTTTGAGTGTCCATGAAGTGCATATGTCAGTAGTGACATCAGCCTGGCAGACGCTGACTGCATCCTCAGCAGCACTGCCTGGAGCTGCACAGCTGGGATGACTTCCCACCCACACCCAGTCAGGCTCAGACTGATACCTCTTTCAAGAACAACTGTTCAGGAGCACTTCTGCCATTGGAAGGGCTTCAGATTTCTGATCTCAGCTCTTTGAAGAACATGATATTGCCTGCAGTGGACTGCTTTCACCTCTCTTCTCTTGTGAGAGCTGTTAGAACTGTGTGGTCAGTCCCTTTGGTCCTGGCTTTTAGTAGGAGCTGTGCTGTTGCCCTGGCTTCTGCTCAGATGGGAATATTTACTTATTCCTTGAGGATTCATTCCCAAATCCCACCTGGCACATTCTGATGACCTTGGTAACCTTTGATACCATGACAGATCTGCATTGCCAACCCCTTGGGCTAGTTGGATTTCAGGTAGAATGCTGTTTGCAGACAGTGCTGCAGTCAGTGACTTTGGGAATTCTCTGGGCTTGTAAGTTTTCCACTGAACAGTCTGACAAAACCTTGTTAGCACTGATGTCCTCTCCCCCAGCAGACATGCAGGGATTTGGTAACATGGCATTTTGTAGGAACATCTAGAAGAAGCATCATCACAATTCTATCCTCAGTCACAATGTGTGTGCACGTGGAATGAAAGCTCTAGAGTTACCAAGCTCCTTAAGCTCTTCTGTGCATGCTCTAGCATTGTATTAAGAGTTGCTGATAAGCAAAGGGTTCTGGAGAGCAAAGAGGGCTCTGGGTTTCTTCTTCATGAGTTTCAGAGAGGAGCAGATGCAGGACCAGACAATGCTCAAAGCAAATGAAGCAAACCTGTTGTGTTTGGATTGATTTCTTTGGGGATTTTTCTTGAACTTCACAGGAAAATGCAGCTTGTATTTAAAGTAGAGACAATGAGAAATGCACCTGTTCAAGAATGGGAGGGGTGTGATTTGAGAAATAAAGTGATCTTTTGTGTTTAACTGCTTGTCTCTGGTTTTGTTCAAGTCATGGTAGAGCCTGTCTGTGGCTGAGCAGCTCCCAGGGGTATCTGGTTAGGGAAATGCCTGTCCCAGTAACCTAGACACAGTGATTTCTAAGCTTAGCTATTGCACATTGCAGATATCCTCTCAGTGGCAGAAGGAAAGAGTAGGAAGGCTGCTTATTCATCTTCAGAAAATGATCCTTTGGCCAGAGTTCTGTATGTGAAGGAGCTCCTGAAAGGGCCTGGCACCTCACTTTAAGCTATCATGACCCCTAGTCAAGGAGATGCTCTTGAGAAGGTTACAAGCTTGTTTACCTGTGTGAAGGAGATGAGACAGAAAGATGAAGATGATCCAGGGCCATATCAACCACCTGACCTGCAGGTAGGGCTGGTGTCTGAACAGTTTCTAAGCTCAGGAGGTGAAAACACAGGTTACATCCTCTGTTTTCCAGGGCTGCCAAATCCTGGCTCACTCTGCAGTCAGCAGGCAGTAGGCTGGACTCTGCAGTTGGCAGACACCTATGTTATGTGTTGCATCTGATCTCTGGTTCTCTCTAATGACTGCAGTAGTTGTGCCAAATCAGTCTTGCTGTTGTGGGTGAAACAGAGCAGTGGCCCATACCATTTAAGATGCCATAGGCAGAGGCCCATGGTTACCTCTGGCAGTTTTACATCAAATTTAGTGTTGACTTCTATCCAACTGAGAGGGTGTAATATCCAAATCCAAACTATCAGATGTTTTCAACTGGATTCCAAGTTTGTATCAAGAGAGCTACAATAGAGTCCCCCTCAGAAGTGTGACTTGCAACTCCTCCCTGTTTTAAACAAACATTAAGGGTGACATAAGATCACAGGTTCACTTAGTGGCCACTTCAGGTGTAGTTTGGGAGTGTTGGCTGGTCCATTTTATGGCAAGGAGGATACTAACATACTCTCTTCCCCTGCAAACACTGTGGAAACTAGTGGGTAAGAGCTGTTGTGTAGAGTTTGCTTCTGAGAAAGTGAAGTAGCAAGTTCTTGATAGTTTTCTTCTTAGGTGAAACTAAAATTGCCTGTTGTTTGTTGAGTCATTTTAATCTTCAGGTTGATGTGCAGATCACAGTCTTCTTTTTCTCAAGATGAATAGTTTTCCTTACCTGTCTTTCTCCCCACCTTGCTTTTCCTTTTCCCTCCTCCTTCAGAGACAAATTCCTAAACCATAGCAGATACCAGCAAACAAAAAGAACCCTCTGTGCATTTTAGCATCATGAAAGTACTCAAAATTTTAGCTTTTTGACTCCCTTCTGATTTTGACAAGATGACTACATGATGTCTCAGCAGCAGAGAGATGATACTAGACAGATGACAATACTAGTGCTGCAGCAGGCTCTCAGGGGAGAATGTTAGTGTAAAAATCGACATATATTGTATCAAGGTGAACAGAATACACTGAGGAAAACAGCAATTTGCTGCTTTGTGCAGTTCAGGAGATCTCTGGCTCTTTATCACTGTTGAGTCAGAGTTTCTGCTAATCTCAGCTGCCTTAGAATCTGGGCTCTGGTAGAACTGGCAGGTCCTTCATGCCAGCCCCCACTTCTGAAGCTGTTGAGATGCTGACAGCTGGGAAGTACACAGATGTTTGCTTAATGCTGATTTCCTCAGGGGGTCCTAGCAGAGCTGTGGGCAGGGAAATAGGGGAATTACCTTGAAAACTGCTAACTCCCTTTCACTGACTGCTGCAGTACAGAAGAAATCTGACCAGTTTGTGAATGTATGAACTGCCTCCAGAAAGGAAAGGAACTATTCCCAGCATAGATGATGTCACCCATCTGTTGCTCTGTTAATCCTGCTGCTGCTAGGGCCTGATATCTGATGCTTCACTGTAAAACATACATTACCTGTTGAGTCATCCTGGACAAAAGATGAAGAGTCAGGAAGCAAGCCCTAGGAGATGAGGGAAGAGGGAGCAGAGTGAAGAAAAAAACCAGTTTCCTTTTTGTTTAAAGTGGATTTTCAGCACCCATGGTGATCAGCACAGGATAAGATTCAGGCCAAGAGAAATTCTAATGATCTCTTCACATAATGAGTGATTGTCCTGCAGCAGGAGGTCTGATTACCCTTTTCTTCATGGTGCAAATAGTGGTGGGCAGAAGGCCAGGCTGAAGGATCTGTACCCCTGTGGCTGCAATCAGCTTGCCCTGTATCATGCTGCTCATTTTGCTCCCTGGATTACTTGGTGAGCTGCTTTTAACTCATGTGCTAACTTTGGTCTTGCCTGTTGTTTTTCCTGGCCTTAGCATTTTTTCTGTGACCTGTGTAAGAAACCCACAGCCCAAACTGGGAGTGTCTGAGCCTTGCTGATGCCTACTAAGGAGATGCAAACTAGGTGAGACATTTCAGGCTGAGAGCAGCACACTGCCCTGGGTTTCCAGTGCTGAAGAATGAATGTAAGACCACAGCTGGAATAAAAAGAACCCCAACAAAACAAACCCAATGTAGATGCTGGTTGTTTCCAGTTCCTAGTAGGCATATGACAACACAGCAAAGTGTGGTTTATTACATTAAATGTTTATCATTCAGATATCTATTAGGTTTTTCTATTCTTAGCCATATTAAGAAAGGGAGTTTCATATCATGTCTTACCACAGTGGCATCAGATGTTGTCAAGCAGCACTGTAAGTGATGTCATCAACAAGCTTTGGATTATCTCCCATGTGATTTCAAACCAGAAAATACATGAACTGTCATGTTCTGCCCCTCAAACCCCAAATCTGCTCTTCTTCCTTCCTCCTGTTAGTGAAAACCAGGCAGACTGTGGGTATCCAAAGGCTGTAAATCAGGAGAAGTGATGGTCTAAGACCTGTGGCATATGCTGTGTTTATAGTTCTTGCCAGCACTCTGGTAGTACTTCCCACCTCTAATGCATTAGATCACAGTAGCATTAAGATGGCAAAGGTCTTTGGTGGTGAGGTGAGTTGGCCTTAGGAGCTGGATTCTCACCTGGGGTTTGCACTGAGCCAGTAAAACCACACCCCTTACAAACTGTTCAGGAGCCAGCAGTAGTCTGAAACATCTGTATCTGAAAAATGAATGAGTTTTAGATAAAAGAGAAGATGTTACCTCTTCTAAGTGAATTATTTAAAGTTGCAATCTTTTTTCTATCTTTTCCATATGAAAAATTAATGTACCAGAGGCACTTTTGCATTTTCAGGGTAAAACAAATCTTTTTATAGCTTTTTCCCCCTCTTAAGAAACAGAGAAAAGGACTTTCCACAGTGTCAGAAATGTTAGCTGTCAATCCTCAGCACCCACAAAGGGGCCAACTCTGTTAATAAGCATCTAAGCATTAACATAACAGAGCAGGCCCATTAATCTCCAGAGCTCCATGTGCTCCTGAGAAGGAAAAACTGACTCAAAATTGATGCTTTTAACATTTGTGAGGAATGAAATTAAGTGGTGGGGTTTTTTTCCATGTGCCACACAGATCTTCCACTTGGCCTTAGACTGATGCTTGGTAAAAATCATGATCAAGCTGGGTGCATAAGCTAGGCTTTTATTTTCACTACCTGAACAAAACCACCCTGACTTTCAGCAGTGCTGAGTGAATTCCCCTCTGATTCGTCTCCCCAGCAGTGAAGAAATCCCAGCACCTCTGAAAATCAAATAATGCTTAAATTTACAGCTCCTCCAGTTGAAAATCTCTCTCCCAGTCTCCATCTACTTAAATGGGGAAATGTGAAGCCAAGGGCAGAGAGTGATCTGGGCAGTTAATGTTTCTGGCCATGTAACAAATCAATGAAATGCTGGGGGATAACAGCAGCAGCTGGGATTGAACTCTCATCAAGTGTCACTTTCCAACAAATGGATGCAGGGCTTTTTCCCCAGGGACCTCTGGAGGTATCAGTTATGTCCCACCCTCCACCTCCAGCTTCACTTTAATTCTTCTTATGGACAAGCAAGCAGCCTGGGCAGCTAACTTACTGCCCATTCTGTACAGCTTTAGAAACCTGCATTAGCATCTCTGACTTGCTGGACACCTGGCATTAGGGAAAGGTGCTGTTGCCCCTCTCTTCTTGGGGGAAGGGAAGGGGAAAAGGCACTTCCAGATTTCCCTGCATTAGCTTCAGTCATTACTGACCAGTGCCATAGATTTTTAGTGAACTGAGACTTCACACTGTCTGACCCCTCCAGGGCAGTGGCACGGAGCTCATCAGTGCTAGTAGGAACTGATTCTCCTTTCCTTTGTGCCCTGCAGTGAGCACCTGTCTGCCTATTGCCATGGAAAGCATTCATAGATCTGGCCCTGTGCCTGCCTTTGGAGTTTTACTGCATTTGCTCAAGCAATGGGAGCTTTTCCCTTCCACCTCCTCTGTGCTGTGTGGCTGTCCAGGAGCAAAGCTGTAGTGTTGCTCTCCTAGGAGACTGCTCTCTTGGGCATTTCCACATCTTTACAGGCCCATCTTCCAGGGCCTTCTGCTTCCTCTCCTTCCTTATTTATTGCATTTAGCTACTTCTTTGGCTGACAGTGCACTTTCTGTCCTTGTACACCCTGTCCCCTCTGATGCACCTCATCCATTTTAGAGACAATTTTATTAAAAACTAGAAGCAGGTGAGTTAAATAACAGTTTGCCTGGCCAAGACCTCGAAAGAAAGATTTAGCTGAGCTACAGTATGAGCATCATGCTGCTATGGAAGCTGAGGCAATATTTGGTTTTGATTCTTTCACATAATTTGTTGCAGAATATCCCAAGCAAATGCTGAGAAACTGCTGGGCAAGCAAAGAAGGAAGGGAAAGCAACCTAGGAACTCCTTAGTGCTTTCTGGTCTCCCCACACCTGGCCAGATGGGTAACAGTAACACATTAAGGTTGACATCGTGAGCTTAATGCAAACGCCTATTTGTTTGCTCTTTTGTTGTAGGATCCTTGGTGAAATACAGCTGAAAGAACCAACTTAAATTACTTCCTTAGCTCTAGATGAAGTTTTACATAAAAAAAACTGCTGTGGAAAGTTCTTTTCCCTCTGGAGATGGATTACCTACCATGGCTATCTCTTTCTTTCCTTGGTATTAATAACATGAAGTGTCTATTGAGCAGTGCTTTGTGAGAAACCCTTTGATACTGTTGTTAAAGGCTGTCCTTTGCTATAGCTCTATCTCGAGCAACAAATCTGGTGTGTTTTGTACAGGCAGAAGAAATGATAAAACCAAGTTATTCTATGGAAGAAACACCATTCAAATTTAAAATGAGATTACTTTTGACAAGAGAGGTGGCTTATCTGTCCCGGGAAGATGTATCTTATGCCGATCAGATACCACGCTGAAAGACGTAAACACAGCAGCACCTCTTAGAAGACCTTCCCAAGGCGAGGGCTGGGCAGAGTGAAGGGAATTTCCGTGGAGAGGCGATCTCCTGACCTTCAGCACTTCATAGCAGAGCTGGGGCCCTGCACGGGAACGCCTGGAAAGCCTCAAACCACCGGCGAGCAGCTAGCAGGAGCAGCCACGCTCCCGGCAGCGCTGACCTTCCCTCAGGCTGGGTCCCGGCCCCCTCCCCACCTCTGCCCGCAGCAGAGCTCCCTCTTCCCAGCGCCAAACGAAGGGCTCCGACCTTTCTCCCGCATCATTTTCAAATCCACCACCTGCCTTCCCTCCCTAACCTCGGCCCGCACCTCTTCCAGCGGCTGCACCCCGATCGTTTCCACTTCCCCCTGGGGCCCCTGTCGCCTTGGCCGGGGCCTCGCACGGCACCTTCGCCTCTTTCCCAGCCGCCAATACCCATCCCCGCCGCCAGGGGGCTGCAGCCGCGGGGGCAGCGGCGCTGCAGGTGGTGCAGGCCCGGCAGAGGGAGCCGGAGACCGCTGGCCCTACGGCTGAGGTAAGGCGAGGCGGCCGGGCTGAGCAGCTGGGGGTGCCGGGGCTTTATTTTGCCTTGCTTTAACCCTGTTGGTTAAATGAACGGCTTTCGTTAGCCTAAGCAGCTCCCCCACGGCAGGCCCGGTCAGGCGTAGCGCAGCCGGTGGCTGTCGCTGCCATGGCTTGTGAGCGTTGCTTCAGGCGACCTCCCCGTCGGTGCTTTCCCAGCTGGGTAGTCGCACCCATGCCCAAGGACTGCACCGCACCAGGGAGAAACACGGCCTAAAAGTAACTTCAAGTCTTGCTCATGTCACGCTGTAAGGGGAAGTTGCCTCTGGGGTCGTTCGTGCCCTGGCCCTGCTGCCGGAGCCACAACTGTCGGGGGAGGAGCTGCTTAAGATGCTGGAGATGTCCTCCTGCTCCTGCCTTCACTTGGAGCAATCAATCAGGCTGCTCTGGAGCTGCAGCTTACGGTCTGTAATTTGTGTAATTTGATTTGACAGTCATTCCATCGTTGCTATGTTTATTTACAAGAGATGCCCCGTGATTTGCTCCGTTTTGATCTGTTGCTCTCCTTGCTTTTCCAATCACGGGTTAATCATTTCTCATCTAGTGCTTGGGGGCTGCCCAGGCGGTGGGCACTGCCCTCTGTTATGCTCCAGGGAAGAATATGGACCTGTACAGGCCCTGCTCACCCTTGCATAGGTAAAACAACTGTTGTCCTACCTGCAATATCTTGTATTCTAATATTACAGGTTTTTTCTGCTTTCCATCAGTTTAGTTTTGTACCCTTTTCCCTCCATTTCTTTCTTTCTTTAAAATACCCCAACATAACAACCCAAGTTGCTGTGTTTACCTTCAGATCCCTGTTGAAGAAGGCAAAGGAAGTTTAGCTTTGTTCTGTCAGTTTCTAAGACCTAGATCCCAAAAGCGATTCGGCACAATAAAGCATGACACTTTAAATGCCACAATGTTTTTGTTTTTAATCACCTGTCTCTGGATTTAAATCTGAAACCTCTAGCAAATCCCGTCTGCACTCCTCCAGTGATGTACAGGAAAAGCTAGGTATATCAAAATGACTTCCAGAACAGCATTTTCAACACAAGACAGGGCTAACTGGTAGAAAATTCTGAGTGGAAGGGTTTATTACCCATCCTGTCTCTCTCTAGAGTTCAAGGTGGAAACACCTGGGATATCATCTGGAGTTCTTGACTGAGCAGAGAAGCCTACAAAGAGAAGAGAGCTTTTTCTTTTTCCTTAATGCCTCCTCTCTGTAGGAGAAGAGATGGAGGTGTCATCTTGGTATATAGCACCTTGTCAGAGAAGCTGTGCAGAGAGTGAGAGATTTGTTTTCTTTGCAACCTCACAACTTTCAAAGTCACATCTCTACTCCCAGAAATTCTCTTCAGGCTGTAGCTTACAAGGAGAGGGGCAGAGTCCTTGTTACCTATGTGACTGAAGCTGTGTCATCATGCAGAAAATAATCCATGTGAAAAGGAGGTTTGGCTCTCACATGAAGTACTTCAGTCACCTGAGAGTCCAGACCTCTGATCCCTGCCTCAGGGAACACACACTTGTTTTGCCAATTAATGAAGGTCCTTACACTAATGCTCAAAGCTGAATGCTGCCTTCTCCCAGGTGCATGTTGTGAAGGCCTCAGGTGTTCTAGAAAAGCAATTGCCAGCAATAGGCAACAGCTGAGTGAGAGCTGGTGATTTGGGATCTTCAACTGTGCCTAAGATCCAACTAGGTGGCTGTCTTTTGTTTTTCTCTGTAAAACAATGATAAAAGAACTAAAGATGTGATCCTCTTGGTCCAGATTTCCTGTAAGTACAAAGATTTCTCTATGTATCTGAATAATAAGGTGATTTTTTTGGTTTGGGTTTGTTGGGGTTTTTTTCCTGTGGTACAAATGACTGCTTTGGAAGTAAGCAACCTGACCAAAATAATCATGGTTTAATGTCTTAATCACAGCAGTATGTGCAAGCACAGGGCAAATGGCAGGATGGAGATTTTAAAGCTCATGGAAACAATGCTGTGGGCACACACATGTGCTAGGCATGAAGATGAAAGGGACAGAGAGAACTTTTGAAGTGGGATTTACATAGATTAACTTTGTAATTGTATGCACAACAGGCAATTACACAAGAGCTAATGAAATACTGGTAATAATGATTTGTGCTAGGTAATTGACATTTATGAAGCAGTTTTGGTGTCTCTAATAAAGATGTGATGTCTTCAAGCAGAGTTAATGAGTCTGAGAGGAATGAGGAGCATGAATAAAATTAATGTTGCATTTGTCCAACAAAGAGAGTGAAATAGTTGTTAAAGGTGTCTGAATATCAGTTCCATTACAGAAGTGGGAGACTGAGGTAGGAATGGAAGGCACATTTGGGTTTGCAGGTGGAGTCAGAAGTCAGATACTAAATGCCCTTTTCTCCTAGTCACTCAGATGTTGGCTGCTGTTCACAAATCCTGTGTGAAATGCTGGTGTGCCTCAGGACACTTCCATGCCTCTGGCATGTTCCCCAAAGCACTGCTGTGGTTACCAGTTGTCTTTTGTCCTGCTTGCAGCACTGTAACTGTTCCTGCTGAGTTCTGCTGTGGATCTGTTAACTCTGAAGAAGTAAGCCAGTTGTTTCTGGATCAGGGTGTGACTGTCTGTGCCTCTTTGAGGTCTGGGAAGGAAGAAAGGAGATCTCTGAATGAGAGAATGTTTTGGTTTGAGCATGCCTGCCTTTTTCAAGCTCTGCTCCTGTGCTTTGGGGTTGCATTAGGATCAGGTTCTGTAGCTGAGGCTGTTCATTCTCCTCCATACCGTAGGGAGGATGTGTTTTGAAGGTGATTGTGAGTGCTTTTTCTCACCAGAAAAGTCAGTGTAGTTTGCAAATGAGGTAATTGCCATCCAGTTAGAGTGGTCCTTGCTTTATGTGTTTTCACCTGGGCAGAGAATTAAGACCTTTGTGCTGGGGAGGGTTCACTTTTCTTTATGTGCTGCAGTACCAGTTTCCTAAAGAAAATATGCTTACTGTAAGCTAGAGTGAAACAGCATGGAGTGAATTCTTTCTGCTTTCTCACTGATTGCATTGCCTGCTCTTGCTTCAGCAAGGAACTGGATTGGAATGCTGTGGGTTTTTGGTAAGGAGTCATTTGGGGGGGATACAATTAGAAGGGACAGGGGAAAACTCCAGGAATGAGGTGGTAAAAGAACTGGCCAGCATGTCAAATTGTTCTCAAGGGGTGGTGACTGGTTTGGAGCTCTGCTGGCAGCAGGGAGTAAGGACTGCAGGGGGCACAGAGGTTAGCAGTCAAGGTGGACACATCTGGGCAGGATTGTCGAGCCTTACTTTGAAACCCACGAATTTGTTTATGGAATGAGGTTCTCTCTTTCCCTCCTCCCCCACTCCTTCCTTGCCTCCAGCACAGCTCCTGATGGAAGGAGGGGAATGGGAAGCAGCAGAAGGATGTTTATTGCTGCTTGGGAGGAATGTAAATAAGTAACTAATGATGTGCACTGAGGAAGTGGAATTTGGCTGCTGCTTGCTGCAGATTGCTACAAACAGCCTGGCTCTGCCTTTCAGTCATACAGAAGCATGTGTAAGTTTGACCTGTTCCTAGGAAAGCCTCACCCATCTTTTGCATCCTTTTGGAGCATCTTCCCCTTCTGCAGGAACCAGAAGTCTCATGAATTGGGTGTAAGGTGGCAAATCTCACCTTTAGGACTGCAGTGCAGTGTGGGCAAGATGAGTCTGGTTGCCAAAGCTCTGGGAACCATCCCTTTGTTTTTAAAGTAAGGAAGTGGTGTTTGAAAGCCTTGGAGAGCAGATGGAATGGTGGTGCTCCTCCACCACCCTCTTGGTTTCTTGCTAAATGATGAGATTTCTATGCAGGGCTGCCTGATATTTGGCTGCTTCAAATAGGCTCCTCACCCAGGGGGTGACCTACAGCACAGAAGGCTCCACATGTACACCCTTTCCTTAAGCTCCTTCTTGGAGAGGGTTTGAGTTATTATGAAGGCATTGAAGTGGGAATGTTCCACATCCTCTTTTAGCAGGAAGAAATAAGTGCAAGATCTGTATGGCACATGGGGTGGGAGAAATGTCTTCATTTTCTTCTTCACCAATGTTAAAAGCAACGATTTTGAGCCAGCTTTTCTGTCTCAGTAGCACATGGTGCTCTAGAGATGAATGGGTTCCACAGTGCTGTAATTGGCAAAGGGCAGAAAAGAGAAGCAAAGGGCTGATGGCCTTAGGTGAGGTCAGCTCTGATCTAGCCACTGGTGCTGTGGAGCCAAGAGAAAAATTGGACTGAAGCAAGCAGCAAAAATGAGTGAAGCCACATGCCATGCCAATTGATCTTGGAATTCAACCTAGGACTTTGCCAGTTTAACCTAGGAATGAGGAAGGAGTGGTTCAGTTCTTTCTGAAAACTGGAGGAGCCATCAAAGTCCTTTTCTATCCTGTAAGAACAGGTCCCTAGCCTGCACTGTGCTCATAACATCTTGCTTCAGCTGCTGGAAGTTTAACACAAGAAAGTGTTGTGACCCAGTCCTGGAGTGTAGTCTTGTGAGTGAATTACCTCACACAGCCCTTTCCAGAAGGCCAAGCTCTGGGAGCTTCTGAGGGCATCTGTTGCAGGCTCACTGTTACCAGAGAGGATTCTGTCTTTTCTTACTGAATAATCCAGCCCAGAATACACCCTAATCTCACCTCACAGACAGACAGCAGGGACACCCCCAGCTGCCTCACCTCACAGACAGCAGGGACACCCCCAGCTGCCTCACCTCACAGACAGCAGGGACACCCCCAGCTGCCTCACCCCACTCCTTGACCAACCTTTTTCCGATGCACAGAGGTCTCCCCTCTGCCATCCTGGGCTGTTTAGATACCCCGGGGGGACTGCACTCCTCCCCCAGCCTCTCCCCATGGCTCCTGCACATGATCTAGCAGGCAGTCCCCAAACTGAGCTGCTCAGAGGAGAGACAAACCCCTGAAGTTCCAAAGCACAGGAAGCAGAAAGTTCCCTGAGCTGTTGTGAGGAATTCGGTGCAAGGGAGGAGTGTTTTTGTCTCTGTGCTCTGCAGAGGTACACCTGAGCTAGTTCTGGGGGGTTCTCTTCAGCAGTAAAGGGAGACAAACTGCACCAGCATGTGGGTTTCTCTGAATTCCCAGTCTCTCTGGTTTCTTGGAGTGCTACTAATTAGCCCACTTCATTGTTGTGTTACACTGCACCCAACACTGCATCTTCTGAGACCAGGGTCAGCTTTGTCTGTCTTTGTTATTCCTTTCACCAGTAGACATACTTAAGGTAAACAGGAAGACAAGAGCAACAAACAAGAACTCCATCTCATTTTACTCTTCCATGGAAACAAATAGGACTGTTCAAAATTGCCAGTGCTTTGACATCACTGTCATCCTTAATGGAGTTCTGAATCTCAGCATCAGGGTTTCTTCTGCAACCCACTAACAGTAGAGAATCTGCCTGATGCTCCTGACAAACAGGTTAGTGGAAAGCAAAGAGAGCAATGTTTGCACCTAGATAGATTCAGGTCTCTTTATGAAGGTTTATTCACCTTCATCTTCCTCCTTTATCAAGGACATCATCCCTTTCTCTCAGCATCCTTGGATCTCCTGGATGGAAAAGCTGTGATTCCCCTAAATTAAAAACAGAGCTGCAAATGGGCTTGGTTTGATCTCTGTGGTGTCTGAGACAGAGGGACAAGATTAATTGCCACAATTAGGTGTTAATTGATGTCTAAGCATGTCTATTCCTAGAAGCAGCAAGACCACATATAGCTAAGTAGCACCATTAAAACAGCATCATCCACCCTCTGTGCAAGGACAGACCGAGGTGGGGAACATCACTGGAGACCAGTGTCTGACCAGGGCAGTGGAGGATGGTGTGCAGTGAGCAGCAGTTTGGGATGGGGAGGAGGGAGTGCAGCCTTGTGGAGTGGTTGTGATCTGGTGGTTTTACAGAAGAACTGGGGGTTGGTTTGTTCAATGTACATCCACTTCATTTCATGGCTGCTGCAGTCTGCTTGGGCTTCACATCATAAGCAGCTCCAAAGGTTTATTATGAACTGATTAAAAATCTGATAACAAAAGATTGTTTGGCCTTTGGAAAACTAAGAGTTTGGATTAAATGAAAGAAGAGGTCACTGAATCTGGTCTTTTACCTGCTGGGTGTAGCAGCTTCAGCTACATCCATTTCAATCATGAATTTCTGTGCTGCCTGTGCCTTATACATAAGCAGCATGCACTGTGTATATTTCATTTTGTTTCCATTTTACAATGCAGTCAAAATCTTTTTCAACAAGAATAGATGCTAGCCTTGGATACTGAAGTGCTGAATAGAATAATAAATCCTCCACATCACTAGCCTGACTTTCATCCAGGAGTCTCAAAGAGCTTTATAAACATCAAGAAGTGTTTCCAGCATGCCCATCACCACTGGAGATTATTGCCACCATTCTTCTGCTGTTATTATTCATTTGTATTATTGCAGCTAATAGTTCCAATCAGAGTCAAGGCTCTGCTGTCTATATCATGAAAAGCTAAGCCCCATCCCAAAGACCTTTGAACAATTAGAGAAGAATAGGGGAGGAATACAAGAGGCTGGAGGAACACAGAATAACAGCAGCAGGGGGTGAGAGAGAAATGGCCACTTGGAAAGTGCCCAGTGTTGGAACAGCAGGGTCCATCCAACCATTGTCATGTCCCTTCTGGGCAGCACAGCAGAGGGGAGACCTGAGGCATTTCTTTCCGTGGCTCTTTGCTGTTTTGCTGTGTGACTGCTTCCATGTTTACAGGGCAGCAAGGGAAGGGTAGGGCTGAGGCACACTTGATGAGGGATTAAGTTTGCCTCAGTATTAGGAGAAAAATGTGTAGAGTGGAGGTAACTGCACTGTGAAGGAGTAAAGACCATTGCTTTGTGTGTGGTAGGAATGCAAATGGAGCCCCTGGGCTGAAGGAGGCAGGAGGGAGCAGCCCCTGGGCTGAAGGGGACAGGAGTGGGCAGCCCCTGGGCTGGAGGCAACAGGGAGTGGGCAGCCCCTGGGCTGGAGGCAACAGGGAGTGGGCAGCCCCTGGGCTGAAGGAGGCAGGAGTGGGCAGCCCCTGGGCTGACAGAGCTGTCAAACTGAATGTGGGCAGTGGCTGTTATGGCAGAGCTTGCTACACCTGCACCCTGTGATGAGCTCAGGTTTGTACTCCTGTTCCCAGGCACGCTGAGTGAGGCTTTTTCAGCAGATGAAGGCCTAGGACTGCACCACTAGATGCAGACTGTTGTGTACAGCCTGGTGACCTGCAGTCAGAGCAGTTCAGCTGCAGCAAGTGTGAAGAGAGCTCTGCTGGTGATTCAGCAGCTGCAGAAGCAGTTTTAGGAAGCAGTGTCTGGCAGGTTTAGGTTGTGCAGTGATTCTTGAAGCGTTCTGCTGTGTCCCTTGGGCTTACCCTGGCATTCTCTGTGTAGTCTAGGAAGTGGAGCATTGCTTTTGAGGGAAGGAACCCCTTGCTTCTTGGGATTTCCTCCTGGCCAAGTGGCAGTGAACACCTGGGGCAGTAGGGAGAGTGCTTAGGTGAGGGCACCCCTTACCCCTTACAGTGAAGGGGCTGGGGTGAGGTGCAGCTGAGCCATCCAAGCTCTGCATGAGTGCTTTGTGTGCTAAGCTAAATAAGATCATTTACTATGGGGTGAATATTTGGGTTTCCCAGAGTAAAGGAGGATGAGCTGTGTTGGTGCCTTGTGCCATCTCCAGAGGGGGTGCAGCTGGTGTCTCTGGCATTCTGATGGCCACAGCAAGCATTTCAGTTCTCTCATCTGGAACTGCTGGGGATTTCTGATACTTCTTTGTTGCATTTAGACTTTGGCATGACTGCAGAGTCTCAGAGCAAATACTTCTGATGATGTTTTAGCATTGTTGCTGTCTTTTAACATCCAAGATAAAAAAGAGTGTAATGAGCCACCTAATCTGTGCAGTGTGTGCTGTCTCCTCACATACAAGAGGAGCTGCTTTATTAGCTCTCACCACTAATTGACTTGATCTTCCCTGTAGACAACTGAAGGTAAGAGGCTGCTATGCATTTAGAACAAGCAGGAAGAACAGCACAAGGTAGAGCAAGGTACAAAACATGATGACAGCTGGGAAAGAAAGCTGTAAAAAGGGAAAGAGTTTAAAAACATTTGGGTTACAGGTTCACACAGCTCATTTAAACCCAAAAAGAGCTGTTAACACAAACCATCTCCCTCTGACTCCTACACAGTGTAGGAAACATCAACCATTTACATCCTACAGTAAACACAACCCATCCAGAACGAGCTCAGCACTGCCCAGGTTTTAAGGCCATCTGGCACACAGTGCTCCACTGCCCATCACTTGAGACCCAATGTTACCTCTGGGCTCCCAGAGACCTGCTGTTATCTCAGTCTTTGTTACTGTCATTTGTTGCCATGCAGGAATGGAGGCTGTGGAAGATGTTATTTGTGTGATTAAACCAAATGCCACCACCTTGGCAGCTGCCTTCTGTTTACTTCCTTCTTTGCAAAGGGAAGGATGTTGTTCTTGCAGCTCCTCAGGGCTCATTTTTAAGTTGTGCATCAAATCTGACAACAGCAATCAAGGTCTAACACTCAGAATTCAGTTTAGCTTAGCTCATGGTTTCCCAGCTCTTCTGTTCATGCTAAATGACTTCTTAGTTACCCTTGGCTGCAGGAAATCCCTTATCTTGGGGGTACTGGAGTAGTGCAGATTTGGGGCAGTCAGTTGAGCTGTTCTGGGACAGTTCTTGTTGTTTCTTGTGGTAGATGGAAGCAGTAGCAGATGGAGAGCCTGTGCAGCAAAGGGAATTCAGTTTGTTTCAGGTGCTGTGTGTTGTAGCAGGTGGCAGTGAAGAAGAGCTGCCCCTTTGTCTTCATGGAGCTGAAATACTGAGCAAATACCTGCACCTTCTCTCAGAAAAGAGAAAAAACCCAAACATAACAAAAACTCCCAAACTCACACTGAGGAAAAGCCCAAACCTATTCTTAGTTAGGGAAACCCTTTCAGAGGGAAGGAAGAGCAGTGACATGGATAGGGAAGCTCCAGCAGAAGAGAGAGTCAGTCTCTCTCTCTCTCTCTTTCTCTCACTCTCTTTCCACAAGGACAGAGTGATGAGGAAGGGGAGGATTTGCTCTGAAACTCTCCAACTGCCTGCTTCCCAAGAACATCTCTGTTTGAAGAGATGCCTGAGAAACTGAAACATGTTCTAGGGTAGAGATAGGCAGCTTCTTGGTGCACTTTGATGTGCTTGTTTGAAAGCAAAGCTGGGGAGCAGTTCCACATGACCAGTCTAGCTGATTCAGGGGCCTGTCACTGCTTGTTTTTCTGCTCTCCTTTTCTGTTAATTGGACAAATGGAAAGTAATGAAGAGGGGACACAGAACAAGCTACCTGGATCAATAGAAGTGTCAGTTTGGCTGCATCAATGTGGTAGACAGAGCTAATGTCATTTGGCTAAAGAAATGAGTGTGTTTTGTGCAGCATCGTGGGTGCCCAGAGTGCTTTCAAAGCAAAGATGATGACAGAGCTCAGCAGCTGCAGGCAGGCTACTGTGGCCTGGTGATCTTGGGGCAGAAGAGACCTTGTCCAGTTTTCAACAAGCAGTGGTCTTTATGCCAAAGCATTGGCTATGCTTTGGTTTGGTGCTTTCTGTGGATTTTTTTTGGGGGGGGGGCCTGGGGTGTTGGTTTTTTGTCAGAGCAGGTTGCCCAGGATGGTGTCCAGGTGGGCTGGGAATGTCTCCAGAGACTTCACCACCTCCCTGGGCAGCCTGGGCCAGTGCTCCCCCACCCTCAGAGTAAAGAAATGCCTCCTTGTGTTCAGATGGAACTTCCTCTGTCCCAGGCTGTGCATCCTACAAACCCTGGATGTGTTCCAGAGCTTTGCAGTTCAGCTGCCTTCACTGACTGGAAGGGTTGATGTACAGTGCTTGTGCTTTTATTGGCCCAGCAGTCCTGGCTGGCAGACTGAATATCTGTATGCAGCAGAAGCATGGCATGGAGAATGTGCTTCTGCCTGCAGAGAGCAAGTCACACTGTCACTGGGGTGTTCTTTTTGAGGTGAAGGCTGTTTACCTGGCAGCTCTGAATGAACATGCTGATGAATTCTGTGCAGGAAGAGTTTACACAGGTTTCTTGGAAGAATTCACTACTTTAGATTTCTTTGGAGCTCAAGCCCCTTAGCCATATGCTCTAAAGTGAAGGATAAAAACTAGCCACTCCAAGGCCCAGTGCTATCATCCTCCTATCCTTTGGAGTAGGAGTTAGCTAGTAAAGGAATCAGAGAGTGTCCACAAACTGCAGTTCACAGTTAAGCTCTCTCAAACAGAAAACTGCCCTAAGAAATCCATAAATAAGAAGAGCAAGGGTCAGACTCATACTGGGAAGGATTACATGGCATGGGAAGCCTGTTGCCTTTTGTTCTTTCTGCTGTTTATGCCCCTAGCTCAACTCATGGTGCTTTCTGAGAAGTCAGAAGTGTGGTGTTGCAGTTGAAACCCAGTTTGGGATTGGAGTTCTATTGTGGTGCATTTTACACCAAGCTGTGTAGTCCTTGTAGCATTAGATTGTTGTATATATTATAAAATATGCCTCTGTTAGATACAGATATTTAGCTCTTTCTGGGGGCTGCTGTGAAATCAATGCCTGAAAACTGCATTCATCTTTCTGCCTTGCTGGATGTGTGTAAACTGTCCAGGGCCTAACACTTCTCTCAGTTCCTGTGGAGTGATTTCACTGCCACAGGCTGCTGAATTTCCTTCCCTACCTTTCTGCTAGCAGCAGACAGGCTGATGAAATGGAGCTCCCCCCAGAAAGCACAATTCAGTCACAGAGCAGCACTGCCTTCTTTAATACATTATATCTCTTTATAAACAATTTTATTGTTTCACACAACAAACAAGGTTAGAAAGAGCAGGTACAATATACAAGTTGATTGCCTTCAGGGACTCATGGATGACAGGTTCTGTGAATCCTGAGATCTTTCAGAGCTTGGGTAACAGTGCAGAGCACCACTGCAGCTGCCCAGTTGTACATGCATGCAGCTGAGGCAGCAGAGTTGTCTTCACCTTTATTATGCAGACTGAGGCCAGCAGAGGCAAGGAACTGGTTCTGGTTTCTGCAGGAAGTTTGGCTTGGTTTCTGTGTCAGTACAACTCCCTGTTTCAGTAGTTGTGACAGGTGAGAACTGTCTTCATGAGGCTTGATGGAAAGAAAACCAAACCCATGCTATCCACCACATCACCATAGTGTGAAGTCAGTTGGTGAGAGAAACATTTAGCATCACGTAGCAAATGAGTCAGAGCTTTGTATTTTACCCACAGAATAACAACAGAAGGAATTAAAAGCAGAACAGAGACAATGTTTTATTTATTCTTGGTCTGGATAAGTATTTGGTACCTGTAGGAGTACTGTTGTTCAAACACTTCTTGCATATTCCTAGTGGCTGTAGTATCAAGCTAGCCTTAAGGCTCCTTGCAGTAAGTCAGTCCACAGAGAGAGTAAGAGCAAGGCAGGAAGGGGTTTGAAGTGGAAGTACAACTGATTCATCTGACTTACTACAGTCTATTAAGACAGTTTTAGGAATTCCATCTACTAACCAGCAGCAAAAGAGCATTTTTGTTACAGACAGAAACAGGTCCTGGCAGCACAAGCCTCAATACCTTCAGCCATGGTCAGCTCTACTGTTGTCTGCACATAGGCTGTGTCCCTGACTGGGGCAGGGTGGGGAGGGAGAGGATTTGCCAGAGGGATGCTGGAGAAAGCCAAGAGGAACTGCAGCAGATGGAGGAGGTGGGGGGAAAGACATGAAGGAGTGCAGGGGCACTGGAGCAGAGGCAGCAGATCCTGTTTCAAGCAGCACATTATTTCTCTGCTCTGCTAATTGAGCAGTTGCTGCCTCCGGCAGAGGCCAAGTATTGCTATTAGGTAGCAACTGGAACGTGGTCAGCAGCACCCAGCTGAGCCTCTGCACACACATGCACCCTTCAGCCACCCCTCAGAGACTCCTGTGCCCCCAGGAGCAGCATGAGGCACACTCTCAGTAACCCAACTGGCAGCAGCACTCGGGCATCTCAGCTGTTAGGAGGGAGGCTCTGTAATGGCATTGCAAATAAGCACAATGGTGCTTCCAGAACCAAGCCTGTAGTAGTTGGTAATGATTAAAGCACAGCTACTATGAAATAGGCAGATGGAGAGCTGGGGACATGCTGCACTTCCCCAGAAGACAATCCAGACAAGGAGTGATTATCTGTCCATGGCTGGGAAAAAGGGAAAGCTATTTTTAGCCCAGCAGTGTAATTCTGCTTCAGCCATTTGCTATCCCAGGAGATATGTGTGTGTGCCTGTGTATGGAAAGATCTGTCTGGGACTATTATTTATTTGCTAAGACCTGAGATCAAACAGTCAAAACCAGAAAACAATGAAGAAATCTACAGGATTTGTAACTAACTGCTGCTTACTTGATTGGTATTTTAATAGCTCTAGAAAGATGGGAGGGGGCAATGGAGGGGAAAGCCTGCCTGGAGACAGAATAAAGGGAACACCTCTGGCTGCTGTGCCTGTGACAGACTAGCCAAAGGAGCAGGATTCCTGCAAAGCTGCCAGAGGTGGATCAGCTAAACATTCTCAGCTAGCTGTGACTTTAACTCTAGTGTAGCCAAGAGCAGCTGTGCTAGCTAACAGTGGTTAACTTAGGGCTTAACTGCTGCTTGGAGCTCATCATCTTCCTGATGCTGCTGCTAAATGTGGGATTTAAAAGAGCTCCCCAGAAACTGGTCTAACTAAAGCTTTCAGGCATCTCAAGTCAGTGCTGTATCCTTCAAACACTGGAGAAGCAGAAAGGAAAAGATGTTTTCTGTTGTTTTTTTAAGACAGCCTCCTGCTAGAATTGCTCTGCATTTCACTTCTCTAGCAGAGGCCTCAGACTTTCTTCTCCTTCCTCTGAGTCTTGCATTGATGTGTTCCTTTGAAAAGCAGAGAGATGAGACTGAGTGTTTCAGGAGTTAACAATGCAGCCTTCAGTTAGCTTTCTCAGTGCAGAAGTGCTGATCATGCAGGTCTGACACCACAAAACCACATACAGAGGCATGGCTTTAGGACTGCTACTGCTGCAGAGAAGAGACCCTGAACAATTGCTCATTAAGAGAAAAATCCCCAACGTTTTCAAGTGTGCTGAGAGCCCTAAGGAGAACTTCTGGTGCTGTGTCACTGATACAGTGGAGGACAACACTTTGCTTCCAGAGAGGTCAACTGTTTGTTTGTTTGTTTGTTCTTTCTCCCCTGAAGTGTTTAGGGCTCTAATTAGAATGTGTTTTTTTTCCATCCTCCCTGAGCATGCTTGGCAGGGGAAAGAAAAGTGTCTTCTGCCACTCAGAAAACTAAAAGTAAGCCATGAGGAAATGGTGGCTGCCATCTCCTGCCCCCTGGGGTGAAGGGAGAGCAGACAGACACCAGGAGGTCTCTAGTTACTCTCATTACTTCCACAGTCCCTGCACCGTGCTACAGGTTAGGAGCTCCCAGCTTCCTACTGCATGGTATTAGCTTTGCACAAACCCAGCAGAAAGGAACATTCTGCTGCTGGTTAAACCATTGCTATCAACACTTACAAAGAACAAACCCCCTTTTGTTAGAAGATGCAGTCATCATCCTTAAAACCTATCTAGAATTGCAGTAATCTTTGCCTGATGCTGCAGATCCAGCTATTGAACTGGAACTTGTTTACAGTTAGGCTGACAAAGTTCTGCTTGCTTTTCTTCCAAAGAAAACAGCAGCATATTGCAAAAGGAGGAAGGTTCTGTAGCAAAAATATGATCCATCAAAACTGTTTTGGGATTCTGACAGCCCTGGTTCATTGCTGTGCATACAACACCTGCTGCAGAACTGACTCAAGCTCCACACAGGTATAGTCACAGAGAGAAAGAAAACCAGTTTTCTGTAGTACCAAGTTGGCAAGGAATTATTTGCCTCTTTACCACTCTGTGATCTGAGCTGACTTGAAGAGGAAGGTGGATGTGATCAGTAAGCACTTGGCAACTTCTATCCTCTGCCTCCTGCTCTCACTCTGCCCTTACCCCTGCCTCAGCTTCAGAGGGGAAGGGGAGGCATGCAGGGTCTATGGGGGGGGTCTGGGAACAGCATCACCAAACTGAAGTTCAAAAAGCCCATCCCTTAACATCCAGATTGCCTGCATTGAGTTTCAGTTAATTAAGAAACAGCCTCTCACTGCAGTGAAATGCACAAGGAGGTCATCACCTCTGTAGCCCAATGGCCAGAAGAGGACAGGTGCTGCTCTTCTTCCTGGGGTGAGCACTGAAAAGCCAGTGGATGTAGCCAGATTTGCTTCCCAAATAAATCACCAAATTGGAACCCAGCAGAAATCTTCTCCCCTTCCAGCCTGGCAGAAAATGCTGTCCACCTTCTACCAGCTGTAAATTCAGCTTCAGGTTACTGGCCTAACATTGGCATTTCCCCCATGAAGCTGCCCCAGAAATGGTGCAAAATAGCAAGAGCTGTTGGAATAGGCAGAGAGGAATTCAAACTTTAATCTGATTGGTTTAATTTGTTTGTGGTTTGTTTTTTTTTTTAGCAGGAGGAAAAAAAAAGAATAAAGTTACAAGGTTCTTTTAATATTTTCACAATGTTAAACTAAAACTGAGCTCTAGGCTACATGTGTAAGTAAATCTAGAACACAAAAAGGTTAAATAAGCTCTTCTTTTAAGATACAAGAACTTAAGCTTTCCTTACGTTTAACAAACTTCACAGAACAGCTACTGCAAAGGAACAACCCCTCCCCAAGTGCTGCTTCCCAGGGAACACTGGCCACAGCTCACAGGGACTTCATGTAGTGTTCTCTCAAGAGCCACCTTGAAATGATCTGTGCACTTGCAACGAGAGTAAAGAGAGTAGTAAGGAGGAACAAGAGAGTAGCTTCAGGATCAATGCAGAAGAGTCTTGTGTATCACTCAATGCCCATCAAATGCTACAGGAGAGTTTGGGAGGAGAGAGTGTGGATCACAGTAGCCACCAAAATCCATCCTAGTTTGGGTTATTTGCTTTAAGCTCCTCATGGCAAGGGTCAGTAACAACCTTGGCCAGTTCCTCTCAGCAGGACCATTTCCTGAAACAGCAGCACATTACAGAGGACATTGCTGCTGGTTTTCATAGCCTTGAATAATAACAATCATAATGATGAAGAAACCAAAACAGCTTGCCTTTTGGATAGCTTGCATTTTATAATGATGAGCCATTGCTGATCTGCTTCAGGGTTAATGAATGCTAATACAGTCAGATGCTGAGTGTGTCTGTGGACAGACACTGACATACATTGTTCTGGCTTAAACTTAGTTGTCTCCTTGTTAAATGCTGCTAGCTGGCTAGCAAAGTAACAACAAGAATTTGGCCTGTAAGGAGTTAGTAACCTGTAACAAGTAGAATGGAGGATGTCTCATCCCAGCTGACTCCCAGAAGGCTGGCTCTTTCCAAGTGCCACCCTGCTTCACCCTCTCATGCTCTATAGCTGCCCAGCACTTGAAGAGGAACCGAGACTCTTTCCCCTCCCTCAGGTTTTCTTCCTTCCTGATTGTTACTAGCTTACTAATAGACTGAGAAGCTAAATTCACTCAGGATTAAGCT
This sequence comes from Galbula dea, assembly GCA_013399015.1. Taxonomy (NCBI): domain Eukaryota; kingdom Metazoa; phylum Chordata; class Aves; order Piciformes; family Galbulidae; genus Galbula; species Galbula dea. The sequence continues at coordinate 228,474 of VWZX01008820.1, forward strand.
GGGCCACAACCATGTTCACCTGCATAAGGCCTGTGTGCAGCAGGAGACATGCCCATGAGTGGGGGGGGTCGGGGTTGTTTGCAGACTGAGAGGAGTGGTGCAGCTCAGCTCAGCGTGACGCAGCCGCGATCCAGAACCCCAGGGCCAAACAGCTCCAAACCATTCTACTCCAGGGCATGCTTTGCACCTTCACTTGCTATCCTTGCTTTGTGGGCAGAGATGTTCACCAGCTGCAGAGGGAGAAGGCTGAGCCAGCCCCTCTGAGTCTCTCAGTGACACTCTGGCAGCGAGGAACACGAACTCCATCTGAGCCCAGGTGTTTCACTGGTTGTTCCCCAATACTGTTACTGAATTCCGTTTGCTACAAAATGTCCTTTCCCTCCCCTCCCTCCCCCCTCCCCAATATATAAGTCTAGCTACAGGAAGTCAGTCTGTAGAATCCAGCCATGGCTACTGTGCTGTGGGTTTAGCCTTATTTGATCAATTATCAGATACCTGCACTTAGCAAAAGGCAAACAAGAGCCAATCAGGTTTCGGCCGGTGGCAATGGCTGCACTGCTCAAGGGATCTGGAATCTGTTCACACAACTTGTAGGATCTCTGTGGATGCCATGTGGAAAAAAAAAGTGTGCACCATTATAGGATCTCTGTGGATGCCACGTGGGAAAAAAAAAAGTATGCACCATTAACTGCTCTGGGATGGAGTTGGCTTTAAAGTGAGATCATAATTGAACTGAGAAGAAAGGAAAAACCAAAAAAACCCAAACCCTGATAGGTTCTTCTGTATAGTAAGATAGATATAAAAATTTTTCATAAGAATCTCTGTCCCCTTTTCATTTTTGGCTTCTTGGGAAGAACCAGAAAGATGTTCCTACCCCAGCAGAATCCCTGACGCTGGTGACACTGCCTAACTCAAAAGCCACACGCAATGAAGGCACGAGTGACCAGTCAGGTCTTCTGGGCTTAAGCAGCTGCAGTGGCTGCTCTGAGTAGTATTTCACCTCCTCAGGATTCAGGAGCAGTGAAGAAGTGAAAGGCTGCACATGAACCAGTTAGTCCGAAAGCCATGTGCATAGCAGACTTGGACACCAGCTTCTACACAACTAGTTCCTGTTTGAGCTCTGCAGCTGGAATGTTTCCAGCATAAGGCTTTTAGAGTGACTCCAGCAATTACAGAAGCCTTTGGATTTTTCTGACTTTGTTTCAATCCACTAGCCATGCTCAAAAAAGAATATTTCTTCATGTTTTGTGGTTTCTTTTGTGGTTTTTGTTTTGTTTTGTTTTGTTGGTTAATATGGTGGCCAGCAGGCACCTTAGTAACCAGCCAGAAATCGACCTCGGCCACCACCACCAACCCCTAAACTACAGTACCAGGATGGCTGGCTAAAGAAAGGAAACTGATTGGCTGTAGTCTGAAACTTGCCTAGTACAAGGTGTCTGGCTGACTTTTGTCCTAAATAAGGCTAACATTAGTGAACTAAGAGAACAGCATTTGGTTGCAGTCTTGCCCTCAGGAGCAGCCTTCCCCGATGCGCTGGCAAGATCTCCCTACTTTCCGATCCAGTTTCACCATCTTCAGGATGGCCTCCTCCCGCCCGCGCCCCAGGTGGTCAAACGTGCAGGCGTGCTGCTCGGGCAGGCGGTGCAACATGCAGAACACATAACCTGCCAGGGGGAGAGAGAGAGAGAGAGAGAAAGAGAGAGAAGGTTCAGTTAGGGACTTGCTGAAAGTGCTGGAGTCTTACCTGAATCGGGAGGGAAGGGTCAGCTACTGGGGCGTTACTTGGGCTCGGGAATTCATGCCAGCTTTCAGCTTTTCCTTCTCTTCCTCGCAGGCTGCTACTGATCTCCTGGCACCTTCACTGCAGGCTTCTCCACTAGGTGTTGGCTGCCATTCCTCAAGCTCACCCCTACAGGACTTCAGGCTGAGGTCCCAAGAAGGCATTCAAGTCAAGTGAGAGCTGTTCAATCTAAGCACCTTGCTTCCTCCTTACTGCCAGCACCCCAAGTTGGCAGCGACTACAGGAGAGTGCACTGCTCCGCTACTGTTGCAGTTGTCAGCAGCTTCTCTCCATGAACTACCCTGCCACCAACCCTGGGGGATGAGCAGCCATTTGGCATCAGGATGCCTCATGCCACATCACCTTGCTCTGGTAGGGTATTGTCTCTTCCTTGTCTCTAGTCAATGTTGTTTGGTTTTCCAGGGAGCCTGTGATTCAGAAACATGTCAATACTTTTTCCTACAGATGAGGAGAGCACCCTCAGGAGCCACTGAAGTCTGAAGTTTCTAGTCTACAGAGACAATCAGGTCATCTTCTTACTTGGTAACTGCATAATGGTAACTAAACTGCCTCAAATTCCTTACCTCTCAAATGGAAGTTCACAGTGCTAAGCAGTATGGAGATAATACAGCAGGGAAAAGAGTCTCATAGTTACAGGGGTCATGCAGTCCACCACATATCAACTGAGGTATGGTATTGCCTCTCCTGCAATGTTTCTCCTCCCCGGTGGTGCAGAGGCCATCACCCCTCTGCCTCTCACTGAACACTTTACATTGCTGCTGCTCCTTGCATGCTCAAATGACATCAAACTCCCAAAGTTATGATATTTGAGAGATGGAGAAAGATACAAATGAGTGAATGATGGAGAATGTGCCTGTGCATCTACACACATACATAAAAATAGGTGTGTGAAGTATTTCAAGCTCCTGGACTATAAAGCATTGATTGTAGGTGGGCACAAAAGGCTGCCTTGATGTTAGTGTGGTTGTTGAGCAAACAGAAAGGGAAGCAGCAGCACACATGGAATTCTTACACATATAATAACATGAAGGAAAATGGATTTATCTTTGCTCTTTGTTTCAATAGCACCAGCTATGAGAGACATCTCTATTATCTGTGGCTGGCTCTGAAAGCCAGTTCCAGGAACAAAGCAAAACAAGCCAAGTTCCCTGTGTGGTAGAGATGGGATTCAGAAATGGGGATGGGAAGATACAGATGGAGTTGATACAGATCTTGCCTCCTGTGATCACTGCTTCCACTTCAAGCACAGTCTGGGTCATACCACACTCAAATGTGACAAATATCTCTCTCCAGGTGCCAAAAATTCAAGGTCTGATTGTTAACATGGAAAGATCTTTGGACTATGGCTTCAATGCTAAACAGGCATTTCCCTCAGCTGCTCTTCCAGAAAGCAGGCACTGAAGGCTTCCCCTGTGCCTTGAAACAAGACTTCAGAACCCTGAAACAACCACCTGCAGCAGGCACAAGAATACATAAACACCTGACCAGATGGGCTCAAAAATCAAGTTCATCATCTCATCAGCAACAGATAGCAGAGGCAGGAAACCCTGCAGACACAGACTGGGCTGAAGTAGCTTCAGTCCCTTGGAGGTAAAACCTGGTTTTAAATCCTGATGGTTTTACAGATCCTCTCCACATGGTTGACAAGCAAACCTAGAAATGCTGCTTAAAGCTATCTGTGTTCTCTACACACAGCTTCAGCAAGGCCCTTTTGACAAGTCTATAAACCTAGGAAGGAAATACATACACAAGATGACCTTTCAGCCACCCCATCTCCTTTCCTTCTAACAGTCTCCCACCTTTTGGAGACCAGGAGAACTTCATGATGTTCCCTTCTGTTTTGCCACCCCCACAACACAATCTGTTCTGTGCTCTGGAACACCTCTTAGAGTCCCTGTTGCCATGTAGGAGATTCTCTACTGAGTGCCCTTTTCATTCCAGGTGAAACCCATCCTTTCTTACTGTCAAGTACTTTCTTAGGCATTCCTGAAGAGAACTGCAGTAACTCCACAAATGGCAAGTGGTTTTCACTTTCCCAGACTATGGGGAAAGCATGAAATGATCTAAACCTGTTCTTCATGTATGGGATGGGGCTGTGGGCACCCTGATCTAGGGGGAGGTGTCCCTGCCATGGCAGGGGGAGGGCTGCAATCAGATGATCTTTAAGGTCCCTTCCAACCCTGACAGATCTAGGATTCTATATATCTATTTAAATATGCACTGCTAATTACAATTGGTACCTAATGAAACAATACCCAGGCACATTCTGAACATTACTGAAATAACTTGGCATGTACTGCCTGTTCTTATGGAGAGGGTTTATTCTGGGATCTTCTGGAAGTCTCATTTCCAAAAAAGACTTCATCTCTTTAGTCTTATTTCTCCAAATGCCCAAAAGTCACTTTAAAAATGAGAACTTGTTATTTTTTTTTGCAGGTTTTATTTCAAATTGAAAGGACTTGAAGCCTGTTATATAGGAGCTGGTTGAGAATCAGTAGATCTCAACAGTTTTTCATTAGCTCAGAGGGGATACATTTAGTGAAGTTATTACTGCAATATTCACTCCCTGCTTCTTCACTGGCCTGCAAATCAGAGTGGACATCCTCTGGGCTGCCTGGGTACAAGTGCCTGATATCATAGCAGGAATAATCAGTTTCTACAGCAGTTTCCATTATTAACTTCTGTGCACTGAAGGCCAATAGATGTCCTCCTGCTCTGATCCTGAAAACCAACCCATACTGAGAGCTGAACCCTTTTTCTGCTGCAAACTCTGCTTTTCTGGCTCTACAGCAAGTTAGACAAATCAAATGTTAGGTTCATTATGGGGAAAATATCAAATCCAGGTTGTCTTCTCTGAAGGACATCACTGCAGAAATGCTGCTTCTAGCACACTCTAGCTAAAAACAAAATAACTTTCTGCTAGGGGAAAGAGCAGTGGCAAAGGGAATCCATCTGCCAACTCCAGTTAGCTTACCCTAGTCATCAACCCAAATATGCCAGACCTCCACTCCCAAGCAGAGAAGACTTCAGTCTGGTAAATACAGTAATACATCTCACAGGACTGCAGTTGGCATTTTCTGATGTTAGAAGTGAACTGAATCACCTGCTGCACTAGATGATCCTGATGGGTCCCTTCCAGCTTAGAGTGTGCTGTGATTCTGTACTGCTCAGGCCTCTCATGCAACATTCCCTAGTGCCTCAGAACTTTGGAGCTCCTCTAAGCATCCCAGAAACTACTTCACACTGTAGCATCAAAAATGCACCTGCATTTCATCTCCAGAGCATACATGGCTAAAGCCACTGAGAGGCAGTGCACCATCTCTGCCTCACCTGCACAACAACAGTCAGGCTTTTGCATAGGACACACAGAAAACCATCACTGGAATAACAACACACAAGCACTGTGCTTTCACCTTTCCTGAGGATCTGCTGGGAAGAGGCAATTGGAGAGAAAACAAAATCATCTTCCACATTTCCAGAGCAGAGAACACCACAGACCTGCAGATGCTGAGAAATGGCCACATTTCCTCACTGCTACATGCAAGAGCACTTGCTAGGTGGAAGCATGGGATGACAATAAGCAACTCTTTCAACTAAACCCTGCATTCAGTTCTTAACTTTCTGCCTTCAGACTCTGCAAGCACCAAGTGCTGCTAAAATACCCAGACAAGGGAGCTGGGAAGCCATCAGGAACAATCCAGCTGAAGGGCAAAATCATCCACACCACAAAAGCCAAACTGTCAGTTTGGGGGCACCCTGGCTTGGTTCCATTTCTTCTTCTCCCTCTTTGTTAACTCAGCAGCAAGGGCTCAGGCTCTCTGGAGCATGGCACCAATACCCAGCACCTGGATTCCTCCCAACCAGCAGTGGAGAAGCACAGCACACTGGTGGGACTGCACCAGGGAGTGTCCTTGGCCAAGCATGGCCTCTCGGACTCCTCTAATGTACTGCTGGAGAACATCACACCACAGATAATAACCACAGGGGCCCTGTTCTGGGCCAGAAAGGAAGTCACACACTGCATCTGCCACTGGGTTAACATGGCAGTTACAGCCACTGAGGACAACTGAACCTTGCTTGTGCACAGGCACATTTTTGTCTGTAAAGAGAAACCATTCAAGTATCATTGCAGGCAGGAAAAGACAAAGCCCTTCATTGCCAAGGACAATCAATCCTCTTAATTGTTCAAGCTAGACATTTATATTTTCACTGCAGGCAGTAACTGCTCTGAAAGCTGAGGCTCAGATACTACAGTGACCCCTTCTGATTCAGCTGAAGCAGCTCCAGTTGGTAGCTCTAAGAAAGAGAAGTCAATGTTGCCATATAAAATCAGACCTTCTGACATTTAAACATCATCTTCCCTGCTTTTTATCACCTTCATTCTCAGGCCATGAGGCAGAGATTCAGAAATGCCAGAATTTACAGCTCACACCATTTCCAATTCTGATTTCATAAACAACTTGTGTTTGAGTTTTCCTTTCTTGCTCTGTTTCCCTGCCCACCACAAAGAGGATGAAGCAGTATGTATGAGCATGCTTTAGAGACAAAAACAGCTGGTAGTGGGAGAAAACCTGCCCAGCAAATGAACAGAAGAAACTGTATACAGAAGAAAGATGATATTCTCTTAAGGCTGTAACAGCCACTGCACAGGTATGGTTAAAATCTGCAAGAACTCTTTAGGCTGCAAGGCAAAGACTTTGTATTTCCAAATTTAGTCAGGTGTCAGCTGTGTTTCCAAGTCTCTTCTGTCTATTTTCTTCAAGGCCATAAGCCTAGGAAGCTGCTTTAGGGAGCATGCCAGGGATGTGTTTCTGCACTGTGGAGACTCTGCAAACAAACTGTTTTTCCCCCAATTTGTGCTGATTTCAAATTCACTTCCCTGTTTTATCTCCCTGCCTGCACAGAAACCTGTCAAGCTGTTTTGTCCTACATTAAATGTGACACCAATTTTGAACAGAGAGTTCCCATCACTGGAGGACAGAGCCCATGCTGGGGTTTTTAAGGGTTTTCTCAAGCAACAGTTCTTAAGGAGGTTCCACAGAAGACACTTCTACTCCTTCACTTTGGAACCATGAACTCAAACCCCAGTTTCCTCCTGCTGCCTTGAAGACAATGCATTCAGAGTGGGAAAAATGAAGCTACAGCACTCTCCCAGACTGAGGCCCTGCTTTGGCTCTGGTGGATACCAACTCCATCTTCAGGAACAGAACCAAGGCTTTCCAGAAATTCTTTCTGCCTTTCAAAGAGACTTCAATGAATCAGTGATCAGCACAGCACACCTGCTTGGCAGTAGTAAGCTGCAACAGAAAGCCAAGCTGGCTGTGCCTCAGGATACACTGGGTACTCCAGGTCCCAGCCAGACTGGGATCTCAGTTGTGCCATACAGCACAAAACAATGGGGCTTAAATCTTTTGGGTTAGACCTGTTACTGTTCTCACTCTACAGAACACATGCCCAAGAGAAACCACTTCTGCATCCCAACTGCTTCACCCCACTATGGATTAATAAGGCCAACATCTAGCAGAGACAGTCCAGAGGAGCAACTTCAGCACATCATTGCTCCCAGGGATACAGCATGCAATCAGAACTGGCTTCTCAACTGCTTTACACCTCAGCAATCACTGAGCTGCACATGTCCTCTTCAGGCTCCCTCCCAGAGCTGCACATTTCCTCTGCAGGCTCCCTCCCAGCCTTACCCACTCCTCAGTCTGCTGTCTGATTTGCAACTCACAGGCAGCCACAGGCAGCACTTGGGACACTACCAAGAAATGACTTTGCTGGCAGTAACCTGCACCATCCCCGGCAGTGCCAGACAGGGAACACCAATGCATCACTAACCTGAGGGAGGGAAAAGCTAGGTCCAAAATTAGTTTAGGCTTTAGGTAGGTGAAGAGAGTTTGCTTTTGGGAGTAGTCATGTGATCTTGGAATGATATATTCAGGAGGGGGTTAATATCACCACTGCTCTGGTAACAGAAACGTGCAGTGATGTGCTGGCAAGGCAGAGAGCACAAGCAACACTGCACCTCCTGTTACCACTCCTGCTTTCACAAGGTGATAGCCTGCTGGATGTGGCAGGATGAATCCAAACAACAGGACATGCACTAAAAAGAACAACTCTGCCCAAAAGGCATGCTGCTGTCCAGGAGCAGACACCTAATCAAGTAGGGACAAGCCACAGTAATGGGTAACACTACTGCAATGTTAGCACTCTTATAACAACAGACTTTCCATAGGCTCTAGCAGCCTCTGAAGGAGCCTTTCCTTCCTGCCCAGAACATTCCCATTTCAGAGTGCTGTGAAACCTTACAACAAGCCTCCTGAGAAAGTGCAGGTGGGTGACAGAGCTAGCCCAGCCTCCATGCAGGGCAGCAATTCAGGATGCCTCATGAAGAGCATCTGATATCTTCAGGAGAGCTAGATGAGTATTCATACTTCCAGAATTCTTTCTCCACCAAGCTGACCTGAGCTAATACACTTCTCCCAGAAGCTGAGGGTGTAATTAAAAGCCAAAGTGTACCCAGTAATTTAATTAAAATAGCAGGCAATGCTGAGTGATTCAATAATGCATGTGGAGCATTTTGGTTAGCCCAATGAAAAGGAAGGGAAGATAAGGTACTAATAACTGGAATGAATAATTAAAGGCTCTACACTAACATACTGTACATGTTGTACAAATCCTAACTCTTCTCCTGGATCCTGCATGCATTTTGACTTCAGATCATCACAGGCTGACTATGATTCCAGGTTTGATCTTCAGTTCGTTTCCTGAAGGGTATTATTCAGGCTTTGGGTTTGAATCACTTCCTAGATGTTGCACCATATTGATCCATGGTCTGAGAGCAGCTAGGTGCTGGCCAAGTCACTGCAGAGAAGCAGTGACATTTCTTTTAAGCCTAAATGAAATTTATTTCATGTCTTTATCCTCTATTCCCACCTTATGTCCAGAGTCTGTTAGATTACACATCCTGCTCCCTGCAAGCCTTCTATTCCTGGAGCCTCTTGCAATCTGTGTCAAGAGCAATTCTTCTTCTGACCCAAGAGAAATAGAGCCCCATTCACAATCTCTATTTATACCATGAAGGAAAACAAATGCTGGGAGTGATCTACACCTCCCCTCTCCCCCCTTTTTTTTGGGTGCAAAGACTTACACAACATCCCCTGCTCCTGCTGGTTCAGAGCATGGCAGGATCCCCTCTACACCACTCATGCACATACTTGCCCAACTCCCAGCACCTGAGGAGCATTTAAGGGCTGCCAGCACTTCTGCAAGCAAACATTTTCATTTCAGTACAGATAAAGATACACTGAAATGTATTATGGCTTTAAAAGAGCCTAGTGAAGGAAATACTACAGCCTAGTGAATACAATATCCATCAATACAGGTTTTCAGCCCTTGAAACTTTCCTCCAAGGCCAGGAACACTATCAACAGCCCAGACACAGTCTAAGACTCTTTTTAACTTCTGAAAACTGAGGCACATTGATCTTGATGCCCTTTCCTAAGGAGGACCTCAGCACCCTGGTGAAGAAGTCTAGCAGAGAAGCAGGTGGTATCTGATTTTCAAGGGAAATGCTGACAATTCATTCCAAAATCCTTTCCCTCCTCTCAGTTCTGATGCAGCAGTTGCTGGGATGGTTTTTCCTCACTTCTTCCTCTGGAGAATTTAAGACTTTTGCCAACAAAACTCACCAAGCATCATTCCTTCCTGCCTAAGCTCTACTTCCTAGGCAGTTGGATTAGCTGGTCATGTTCCTTCAGGATTTTTGGGCCTTCTGTGTTTACTTCAAATGCTGAGCACATTAGTGTTTATGTGCAAAGCTGTTTGCTCCCATGCAGCCAAATGTGAGTCCCTCTGAGGAGGATGCTTTCTAGGCACTCTCTCTCTCTGCTTTAGGAACAAACTGCTGCAGCCATGCTCAGCACACAGGCAGCACTCTGGCTAACTGCCTAGGTCAGGCTCTCCCTTTCCTGACTCGAGGTCTTGCTGCCATAGAGGCTGCCTGTGAATGTGCAGCCCTTCAAATCCAGACCCAAACATCAACAGGTGCCAACCTCTCCCACAGAAACTGCAACCCAACTCCTTTTGCCTTCCCCCAGGCCTGAAGCTAGTGGCTACTGCAGAGTCTCCATCAAGAGCAGCCCTGAATCCATAACTGCTCAAATCTGTCTACATCTGGGAATTGTAACTTGTTACAGCACAGCCTAGGCCAGGAGAACTCCAAGATGATCTTCTCTGTCCACACAGACAAGAAATACTGCTAACAACTGCCTGGACTGCACCACAACTGAACAGTTATTGTACAGTCTGATTGAACTGCAAGGTTTCGGCATCTTTCCCTGCTATTAAGCATCTCCTCTGGCCAAAGGACACAGAAAACTTGAGAATCCTATCTGAGAAGCACACAGACACAGCAGCAGCATCTCTCTAAGGCATTGCTACTGGAGGCTAAAGACAGGCTGGGCTTCCAGGGCCCATCTGATCTTGGCCACCACACTGATTACCAGAGTTCTGGAGAGCTGGAGCTGGAGCCACAGAGGTGTCCATTAGGATGGGACCTACACATAACAAAACCTTTCTACACAGAAGCTGCTGAGGAGCTGCCCCAGAGGACTAATCTTTCTTTAACTGCTGACCAAGACTGGATCTAAGACATCAGAGTGAAATCCCTTAGTGACCAGCTAGAACATCCTCATGCCTCTGCAGTGCCAAGAGCAGACTTCAGTGTTGGCTTTACACAGCAAGTGATACCAGAGCTGCTTTTGCTGTAAAACACTGAGCCCCTGCCACAAAATTAAAGGCTGCTTTCTGCACAAATGATTTCTATGGCTTAGAAGTTTATAGCTCAGTCTCTTTTCAAAATGGCCACAACTTTATTTAGTAGTGATATAAATTTAACCAAGCAGCCAAGACAAGGCCCATAAATTTAGTGTCATTTGAACATCATCAACCTGCCTGTTCCTCAGATACACTTCCTAGAGACATTTCCTAGGAAGCTGGCTTCCTTCTGGGGGTATTGCTCTAAAGGTTATCCACTCAGGTAGGGGCAAGATGAGAACTCATTTTCCAATCTCTTTCTCACTGCAGCCTGCCAAGTGCATCAAGCAATTAACAATTCCCATCACTTCCCCCAGCTGGCCACGTGCAAAGGCTCAGAACTCCTCTTACAAATTGCTCTTTTGAAGATCAAAGGGAAGCTGAATTTGTCTGTGTGTGCTCTGGATGAGTTTGTAATGCACTGGAACTTTCAGAGAAGGCTTGGCAGCATGCTCATTTGCCAGCCCCAGGGTAGAGGGTTCAGGGGAGCTCTGTGACTCTTCCCTTCTGAGTTCCTTCCTTGCCTTTAATTGGCACCTCATTAGAAATTAATGAAAATTACATCCTCTGTTCTTCCTGCTGCAGGCACAGAATGCTACAAAAAGGCCCATCACAATTCATAACACATTCCATTTATACAGCAATGGCTCTTCAGCATTATTTATGAGCTGTGAATTTCTTGTCAGCAGTTAATAACTTGTACAGAGGGGAAGCAGAATGAAAACAGATCTTGATAGTTAGGTGTGCATGAAAATAAACAAATCTTTCTCCAGCTGAAAAATGTTGTGTTTGGATTTGAAGAACCTTTCCTCCAACTCCTTTCACCACAGTGAAATGTTTCTCTTCATGGCAATGCCCTGCAGCACTCTCAAATCTGTCTGCAATTCCATGGAGCCTCAAGGGCAGGAGCTCAGCAGCATCACCTCTCTCTGGACAGGTCTTAAAGGAGACAGCAGGGGTGATACAGCAGCTTCCCAAAGATCTGAGAACAGGAGTAAAGCCTTAGGTGTAAAGCAGCCCCCTTCCTCTGTGCCCTTCTCAAAGGTTTGGGAAAAATAAGGCAGGTCTTAATAATTTTATAAGCTAAAAGAAATTACTAATCTGTGGAAGGACTTTTCAAAGCTGCTTTCAGCTTCCCTGCTCTGATACAGCTCCTGTTCTGCAGAATCACTAAGTCACCTTTCCCTCAGTCCTCTCTTGCTGCCCAGAGCAGGGAGCATTCTCCTCTTCCAGTCAGGTACCTGTGAGCAGCCTAAGTGACAGCAGCAGGCAGAAGAGCAGAAACTCCTGCACCTCCTCTGCTGAGCAGAAAGAGCCAGACCAAAGTGTGTCACTGACAGGACCAAATTTCTCCAAGTGGGATAAAAATCTTACTAGATACTTCAAAGTATCCACACAGAGAATTGCCATCACAAGAATTTCAACCTTGCAGCTTTTGGCTTCATGTCTGGTGGATTCCCAGGTAATGTCCATTCTGAGGCACTCCTCCAGTATCTGAAACAAAGCCTCTCTCAGGGGCACAAGAGCAAACCACAGCAGTAATCTCAAAGATAAGACACTGAAGAAAAGATAACATGGAATCTTTGCAGCTCTCTGTTGCTTCCCTTCACCTGCTATTAGGTATTCAACAGACAATTCACTAAGTGGGCCTCTGTAACCAGCCTAGCCAATGCTTCCTCTCCCCACTGCTGCTCAGAAAGCCTTGCCTTCTAGCCAGGAAACATTTTCACACCCTTTCACAAATGCAACATGAACTGCATCTAGCATCTCTGCAGAGCCTTTGGAAACCACCCCCCTGCTGAGACACCATAAAGGAACTGAAACAACTCCAAGATGATCACTGCAAGCATGGGGAGTGAGTGCAGGGGTAACAGGTGGAAGCTTTCAGCACAAGACTGCAGGAGAAAATGATCAGCAGGTAACACTACCACATGCATTACCACTGGGTCTGATCAGCACTGCTAAAGCAGGCCTGAACACAACTGTTCCATGAAGCAGAGAGCAGCTCCTCTGGAATCATCTTCATTACTGCTTCAGAAAGATTACTTGCATGTAATCTAAAACTGCAAATTAGCTGTCTGCATGAGCTGACCATCAACTCAATTAGCTGAACAGTGGCATCAACTCAGGAAAAGCCAGGTTGGATTGGTTTTAAGTGTTGTGGGGAACGAGTCTCTCCTCCTACCAGTCAGCTGTGAGGATGAAAACAGTTTCAGTGAGAGGGGTTTTTTGGTCTGCACTTTCTAATAATAATGTGATTATAAAATGCAGAATGTAGATGCTGACCTCTCTTCCTTCAAGCTCTGTAAAGCCTTCTCATCTGTGTGTATTGACTGATGTGCTGTGTGTTTTTCTCCTGTCAAGTGAGTATGATGCTCTCTTGCCTTACAGGGACTTAGGAAGCTGAAAAGTGATAGAACCAGGGGAAATGGGTGTAAGCTAGAGGAGGGGAGATTTAGGCTGGAAGAAGTTCTTCACTATGAGGGTGGTTAGACAGTGGAACAGGTTGCCCAGAGAGGCTGTGGAAGCTCCATCCCTGGAAGCTTTTCAGGCCAGGCCCTGGGCAACCTGCTCTAGTGGGAGGTGTCCCTGGCAGGCAGGGGGGTTGGAACTAGATGATCTTTCAGGTCCCTTCCAACTCTGACCATTCCATGAAATCCATTCACGCCCGAGCTCTCTCTGAGACAAGGCAGCACCTCAAGGCCAAAGTTTCAAAGGGGAAATCAGACAGGAACTCAGATTCTAACTTCTTGCTTCCAGTGGAAGCTGCAGGCTCTGTCTCAAGTACCTGGGACAGCCAAGAGGCTGGAGGTGCTGGCTGCACTGCCCCCAGGCGGAGCCGAGCAGGGCTGCGCTGCCTGCAGGACACCACTGACAAAACGGTACTCACCACAGCGACACGATCCCAGCTCCTGCTGGACTAGCTCCAGTTTTGTTTGGCACTGGAAGCACCGGCGTCTACTCTTCTGTTTGGCTCGACTGCTCTCTTCAGGCCTGTCGTTACTGTCATCCAGTAGCCGTGGCCGTTTCACAGGAGAAGCCTCACTCTCCGACTGAGAATCTGTTGTGTTCACAACAAATAGGTCAGGAAATAGATTAGAACCTCCTTGCTGAGGCATCCCTTGGGCAGAGGGAAGGTACAGCATGGGACCTCCCCTTCTATTGCACACACACACACTTGCTTCATCAGAATCAGCATCGAGAAGAGGACAAGTTTCCTTTGCTCCCTGGAGAACCCCTCCTGCCGGCAGCCCCGAATGGAAAATGAACTGAGCAGCTTCCTTCCAGCCATGGCTGGGGCAGATCCAGACCCATGGAGAGTACACAGCATCCCCAACAACTGTGGGCTTCATCTGTCATCTCCTTTTTAGCTTCTCCTGTGTGCCTTCCCTCTCCTTGCACAAGCTAACCGAAGGAAGCTGCTGGTGCACAACTGAACATGGCTTCAGCCTATTTCCTCCCTGGGCAGGAGGGAGATTTGGATGGCACAGCATGTAAATGATCTCTCTTCTGCCTGAAGAGAGTACCTGAAAGCACCATCCTGTGCTTCACACTCTTTCCACACAGATAACCATTTAAATTACTCTACACCAACAATACCAACTCAAACAAAGCAAGCCCAACCTGTACAAGCATGCTGTAAATCCCCAGCCCCTGGAAAAGAATTAGTCAACATATTGTTTGCATGAATAACTTCATAAATTTCAGCTTGGAAGAAGAGTGTGGAAACCCTTCAGAAGTTGGGGATGGTGTCCCTTCAGGTAATGCAGGGCTTTTTGTGGCTCTTTTGCTTTTGTTTAACAATGAAGAGTGTATTCACCAGGGCTCTGGAGCAGCACATGGAATGCACATGACTGACTGGGATGGGGGATGCCCAAGTCTTATTTCTGTGCCATGTCAGAGGCAGTGGATGTCAGCAGATATGCTGCTCTGCCATCTGACTCAGGTCAGGCTGGAAAAGACATTTTCCCTTCCCAAACTTGAGCACAGCAGAATGAGGTCTGTATTGCTTTTGATTAGAAGCTGCAGGGAAATTTAACCCAAACTCTACTAGAAATGATGTTGTTTGTGACGGTGTTGCAAGGAAACTAACTGTTGCAAGCAGTGTTCTAGTGACAGCCTAGGAAGATTGTGATCAAGAAAGAGAAACAAAAGGCATTAGTTGAGTTCAATCCATTTTGAAAGGACATTAATTCAACAAGTAACAAGATAACTGTGCCTTTTAGGCAGGATTGTGGCCTACTGAACATGTTTTTACCTGTGAGTTTCCATTGCATGGTGCTCTGTGCTTATGGAAAAGAGAGCTACTTTTTGTTAGCTGTCCTGGATTAGCCAGGAAAAGAAAGCTGCTGTGGCTAAAACACTGCCTATATCCTCATCATTTCAATCATCTTCTCTGGTTCCACTGCCCATCAGCATCATGACTTTCCCTGAGCAAAGATCTGATGGAGTCAGACTAGGACTCCTTGCTTGTCTGTCTCTCTGGGCATGCTCTGTGCTGTTCTCCACGTGCAGTATAAAGCAATCCACTCTCCTTACCTGTGTTCCAAACCTTGTCTGAGTGCTGTTTCCAGTCACTGGGCTCCAGTATTACAGCCATTGCATGACTAAATGCATCTCTTAGGCCTACACTAACATGCATGCCTGCCTGGCCAGGAGCCTTGACAGGGTAAAGAAAGAAGTTCCTAATGAATTCAGTCAGTTATGGACCAACTGGTCCTGGCTTCAGTTACACCTCTACAGAAGATGCTTCAAGAGAAAGAGCCTCTGAACAAACTGCCCAACTCTCTCAGCAGAGATCCCAACTCACACTCCACCTGGCAACACTCCTGAGTGCCTCCAAGAGCAGGCTGGCCTCAAGTGCACCCTTCAACAGGCAGCTTGGGTGCTGTAACCTGGCTGAGTCAGAATCTCTTCCAGCACACCTTGCTGCCAAGCAAGGATGAGGAACTCCAGCAGTTGGGAGTTCCTTCATTACTCAGAGGAACAGAAACATGGCTGTTTGGAAATAGCAACCTCCCACACCTCTCTCCTTCTGGAAATAGAAGCCATTCTGCTACTTCTCAGAGGCAAATGTGGCATTCTGAATTAAGCTGATGGAAACCAGTGGTCTGCCTGGAATAAAGAGCAAAGAAGGGATTCCTGTGTATGACTCAACCAGTTCTTAATCAGTTAATGAAGCCTGTGCTTTAATGAGGACAATAGCTCCCCCCAAGTCAGGCTGGGAGTCCTCTAATCACTGTATTTAATTATGCACTTCCTGTCAACTGGTAATGACTAACTGACTGGCATGTAAGCTGGTTAACCAGAAAGGAAAATGGAGGTATCAGGTTTTGTAGAATGCACATGTTTTTGCCATAGATTGAAGAGTGTTGACACTGAGGTGAATTGAGCCTGACCCCAGGGACAGCACCAGCTCTCTGATCCCTGGGTGCACAGTGCCTTCAACACACCAGCCCAAGCTGGGAGCACTTTGGTAACTCAGTACAGAACAGACCAACAGCACCCATGCTTCCAGCTCCTCATGGGCAAGCACAAAGAGCTAGGAGAAAGCACAGACTGGAAACCAGAACCTTTAGGGTAGGTCCTGCAGGCATTTCTGCCAGATCACATCACCTCCCAGAACACTGACACCTGGAATCTTGCAGCATGGAACTTCAAGAGGAAATTCTCATGCATAGCTTCACTAGCCAGACTGCAGAACAACACACTCTAGGAGCAGGGGGAAGTGCTGCAACTAGACTCAACAGGAAATTCTCAGTGTGAACTATAAAGCACCCAAAAATGGCTAGAGAGAAGAGGAATCCTTCAGCCAGTGACTGACAGTGGCTCCCCTCAGGAGGAGGGTTCCTGCAACAACAATTACTTCTTGCTTGGCCTTTGAGAAACACTTTCCACACTCAGCTGGCACTTTAGCTTTACACCTACAGCAAACAAACACCCAGTCTGAGGGGAAAAACCCAGAATGCTTTCCTTGGGCCTGCAGGTGTCAAAAATCATCCAACATTCCTGTAAAAACCAAGGAAAACAACACAGATCCCCAAAATTCCCCTCAGAAATGGCTCAGCAGAGCAACTGCCACTGGCACACCCCACCACAATTTTCATTGAGTTGAAAGAGAAAGATTCATCTGATGGGGCTCTGTCAAGAGATTTTGGGGAGAGGGTGAGAAGCTTTGAGCCCACAGAGACATGGGCTAAGAAAATGGAAGGGAAGGAGGAGGAAAGAAAGAGTGGAAAGAGCAGTATGAGAGAATCCCTCCTCTGCTGCTGCTTGCTTCAAGAGTGAGATGAATCTGTTTCATCTCTGGTTTGATGACAGCTTTTGAGGCACTCAGGGTTTTGTCTTTTCATGAAGCACTCATCACACTGACAGACTGACATTTATGATCTCAGCTCTCTGTGCAAACAGCAGCAAAAGCAATAATTAATGAACCCTCAAAATATCAGTGCCATCTCCTCTGGAGCTATTTTAGAAGGAGCTCAAGCTCCCAAAACCTCTCTCTGTCCACGAAGCAACTTGCATGGTCACAGACAGTAACTACATAGCAGGGATTAACTGAAGTTTGAGCAATATCTTCTTGCCAGCTTCTAGAGTTTTGTTTGTTTGCTTTTGGCTTCCTTATTCCATTTTTAGAGAAGGGATTACTTAATTCCCTGGCACCTTGACCATGCATCAGAAATTCCATCTAGAGGAGACTGCCTCTTTCCAAATCTCTCCTATCCCATTTACCAGAATCATCTCCCCTACTTCAAATGAACCTGCAATGAACCCAGTTGTTCCAATACCCATCTGCTTGTTGACTACTAATGAAGAGACAGAAATTCAAGATTAACATCTTAGGAGCCAAGTCTGACAACTGTGACCACCTCAGCTCCTCCCTGCTGCTGCACAATGGTGTGGAAACAGTGCTTCTGAAACTCTCTCAATCCTCTCACACAGCCATGCCTGCCTCAAAGGTGCCACCAGAAGCCAAACTGTGCACCTCTCTGGAAGCATTCATGCTTCTGAGAGATGAATTTCCTCTCAATTCTTCTCACAGCACTATAGACAGATGTCTCAAACCCCTCCCACATAAACCCTCTGGTAACCTGCACCCATGCAGTGTCTGTCTCTGCTGTGACCACCTCAGCATCACCATGTCACTGATTTATCCTTTCCCTTCCACAGAGCTGGAAAGCAATGGCAGTAAAACTGATTGTCCCTTTACAAGGTGGAGCAGGGAGCCTGCAGAAGAAGCATCCCTGGAGAACTCAAGTCCTGTCAGCCACTGCCTCAGTGTGAATCACTCTGGAGACTCTAAACCCCCAGAAGCTGCACTACAGAAGTCACTAGTTCTCATCAATTACCAAACCCATTCAATAGCAGTTGCTTCCAGCTCTCAAGAGTAAAAACAAGCAACCAACAACAACCCCCCCAACTCTGAGCCTAGCTGTTTGAGATGTTTAATTGAAAGAGAGATTACTGAAGGGCTTCAGACTGTGCCAGCAACTCACCTTCCTCCTCTGCAACACAGATTAAGGAAAAGGCTTCCATTACTAACAGGGACTTAAAATCTTCTTGGGGGGGTTATTATGAAGACTAAAAAACAGTGGAAGAAAGGAAATGTAGTGTGTCTATTGCTCTGCATGTCAGTGGTATTTTTGCACTGAGAGCTGGCACACAGGGTGCTTGTGTTGTGAGGAAAGAGGAGGAGAATCCAGCCCAGGTGGAACCAAGCACTTTGGCCAGCAGAGTGAGAGCAGGCATTTGTAAAGCACCCAGATGAAGACACCAGAGCAGCACAAGGCTCAGGGCTGTGGCTCAGCAAGTCCAGGGCTCTCCTTGAGCAAATATGCTGTGGAACAGCACAGGGCTGTAGCTGAGCACATGCAACTCAGCCAGCCTAGGGGCTACAGCTCCCTTGCCTCTGGACCATTTGAAACTGATGTGGGTCCCAGTGGCCACCAGTCCCCTGCCAGGAAAGCAGCCTTGCCTGGTGCAGAGAGGCTGCCAGTCCCAGCTCCAGGGCACTTCCCACAGGGCCACTGCTGTGCACTGTGTCACACATGGATCTCCTCTGAGTATTAAACTGAAAACCTGCACATGAGATTAGTGTGTTCAAGACCTTGATACCTTTGTGAAACTTGATTCAAACAACCCAAGAGATTCAGAAGTTACCAAGGGACAAGCCATGGGGGCCTAACAGGCTCAGGAATCCAAGCAGCTGCTGCTCCTCACCCCCAAGTGGTTGACATGCATCAAACTCATTTGTGTTTTCTATCAAACTTCAACACTTAACAGCCTGTAGTGAAGCTGTGAGATGTGTGTGTGTGTGTGAGGGAGCATTAATGTATCACTGCTGGCAGAGGAGTTCAGGAAACAGAACAATGTGGGAGCACAACCACAACAAACACAAGGAGGAAGGGGAAAAAAAAGAGCTGTTCAGATGGGAATTAAGATGGGAATACACATGAGCCACAAGTTCTGAAGGGAAATCATCAACATCCTGGCCATTCCACAGCACCTGGAGACTACTTACTTGTATCCAAAGCTGTATCTTTACCTACAGGCATGTTTGTACAAACACATGCTCACACATAAGCAGCTTACCCTGGGTCTGATGAAATGGGGAGTCAAAAGCATTCAGCAATAGCATCATTCTGGTTTTGCTGATTTTAATGAGAGTCTTCTTCTGCTTTGGGAAGTTCCCTAGTGCTGCAGTAACACCAGATAATGCTACATACACTGCACAGTTGCCAGTCAGCTCAAGAGTGCATAAATAAGCTGTGCTGCTCTTCTTCAGAGCCCTGGCAGCACAGCAGAGCTGTGTCCTCATCCATCAGGTGGTACCCAGTGTTCAGGAAGCTAATCCTTCAAACCAAGAGCCTAAAGCCACTTCTATAGAGGAACTACTTGCTCTCTTATTCTTCATTCATCCACTGAGCTGTTCTCAGCACACCCTTCCCCCCACTGGGGTAATGAGGCCTCTCCAAGGCTAAGCCACAGATTCAGAAGAGGAATTGTAAAGAAATCTCAGCTGCTAGCAGGGGGAAAAAAAAAGAGATTTTCAATATTTATCTTTCCACAAACTTATTTGTCACTAAGTGCAGAAGCTCAGTGAAGCCATTAGCACCACAGCTCTTGCAGTGAGAGACTGGAATTCCAAGGCCTGTAACTGATAAGCATTAAGGGGAAAAAAAATAATCTAAGAGCTCTTGTATTTTGCTGGAAACATTTCCTGCAGACATGAAGAGCAGGTCCTGAATGTGAAGCTAATCTATCTGCAAATACAGTTGGGTTGGATTCAGTTCTTCTAAATAACACTTAAAAAGCAGTTTGGATGCTGACTGTGTTCCCACTTTTAGCCATTTTTAGAGAGTCAGAATATCCTGAACTGGAAGAGGCCCCTGAGGATCATCCAGGCCAGCTCCTGATCCTGTGCAGGACACCCTGGCCTTGGCAGCCTGTTTCTGTACAGCTGGTGGCTGGCTGCAGCCCACCAGGAGTCTGGCTGCTTTGGAAAGAGAGATTGGGGAAGCATCTCTCCACTGAGGGGAACCACAGACCAAACCTGCAGCAAGGGAGAGGCAGAACAGGTCAGGAGACTCAGAGGATGCACCAAGGCCATGCACACTGCCTTGCATCTGACACCCAGCTCTTTTCTGGCCCTCTCTTGCCCCCAGATTATCCCCTGAAGGTTATGTTACAGGAAGCCATCTGAAGAGGAATGGGAAGAAGAGGTAATTTGTTTGCACCACAATCTGGTGACCACACAGAGGTTTACAAAGCCCTCTGGAGGAGGATGCACTTCTCCCAGTGAATGCTCAGACTTCAGCATGCCTGGAAATGACTTCCATAGCTTTTGAAGGGCCTCAGGAAATTTAGTATTTAAACTGGAACACAGTGAAAACTTGTACTTAAAAGCTGCCTGATGCTGCCTGAAATCAGAGGTCAGAACAGAAGCCTTCACCAAGAGTCAGATGAAACCTTGGGGGCACTGCCTTCAGATAGTACAGCAAGAACAGGAGCAAGGATTAGCTCCCTGCAAATTGCATGTGTCTTCATGTAAGACAGGGTGAAAAAAAGTCAACTAGAAGTGGCTCTGTGTTTTAAAATCTATTCCAGGCCAGTTATTTAATGCTGAACTGGTTTTTAACCTGACTAAAAAGCTGCCTTGGTTGCTAAAGCATAGAGTTATGAAGTTGTCTGGTGGAGGTGCTGGCTGTAATCCACTGAGGTAAAATCAATTCAGCTCTCCAGGCTGACAGGAGCTGAGCTCCTCCCAGGCTGTAAACTTCATGTCTCAACTGTTCTTTGCAAAACTCTCCACGTTGCCTTGCTATTTGAATTGAAACCAAAGCAAACCCTAAGCTCCTGTTCTAATACATCCTTTTATTCAGCTTTAGGAAGAGTTGTGGGTGGGAAATGCAAGAGATGGAACCCTGAGTTCTTTGCCCTTGCAATTAACTGAGATGTAGTTCATTTGGGGTTAGGAGCTGCAGTTTTGTCATTTGGGAGAGGCTTTCCAGCAGTCTAGGGCTGGATGCTGGTAATGAAGGAAGGAATTCAGAGCTGGGAGCATAATGCCAAGGAACCTGAATGGATTTATAGTCTCTTAAATAACTATATCCCTACTGTCACAGGTCAGGCAACAGATCACAGGGATCTTGAGAGTTCTGGAGAATAAACATGGCATGAAACCATTACAAAAACTACTGACAGGTAAAGTTGTTTCATTTAAATCAAAATAGACATAAAGAATAAAATATTGCAGTGAATTTGAGGAAAAATCCTTTGTGATGGTTCCTTCCCTAAGACTTCAACACAAATGTGGCCACAGCTGAATTTAAAATGACAGTGACCTTAAAAACATGTCCATTTTGTTTCACCAACCAGACTGAAAAACCACCTGTCAGGTAGCAGAGAAATGTTTCTCCTATTCCATAACAGGAACTTTGCTTTTATTTCTTAGAGCCAGCAAGCCTTGAATGAGTGACTCCAACAGACTGGGTAGGAGAGGGAGCTCTTCCCACACAGGAGTTACTAGCCCATTTATCAACAGCTTCCCCACACTGCTGGTGTTTGTAACCCACCTGCAGTGTGAAGCAGGCCTCCCACACTCCCATGGCATTCCTTGGTCCCTCTGCCCACTTCAGCTCTCTGCCTCCCTCACTTCATGATCAAGGCAAAGGAAAGGAGCAGCTGGGAACCAGCAACCATCAAAGTTAACTTCAAAGGGATCCTGGCTGTGGAAAGGGTGAGTTTCCCTTCATCTCAGCTTAGTGAGCTTTAACACAGGCTGATGGAAGCATTTCTGTCCTAACATCAGAAGATGGTAAAAATAGAAGGTATTTATCCTGGCTGTAGTGAATAGAGCAGAGAGGAGTCCCTGTTCTCACATGCTGGCATGCTGCTGCACACCTTTTCATGCCTCACCAGTTCTTCCACTACTGAGCAGAAGATTCTCTTCAGAAGTAAAGAGCAGGAGTGATTCATGTGGGAACCAGGAAGATGCCTGCAAAACTTCTCTTCAGATTAAAGCAAGCATAGGCAAAAATTTCAAGGCATTTTCTTTCAGTGCAGTTTAGCAAAGAGATGGTTTAGATGTCTAGCCCAGAAATGTGCCAGACTGTGAGAGATAAAAGATCAAGACAGACTTTCCTGTCAATATTACCAATTAGTGGGTGCTAACAAGCTCTTACAAACCTTCCCAGGAACAGCTGAAGCTTTAATAACTCAGAGGCAAGGATCATCACAGCTAGAGAGGACTTTGAACAAACTTTTTGATCTATTGACCCCAAACCCATCTCTTTAGATTCCCCAACCACATTTAGCAGACATGCAGTTGAGGTGACCAGAGCCAGCACTCCTAATGAATGGTGGTGCTGTGGAGAAGCTGAACAAGGTGACAGTGCAGAGATCCTCCAGCTGTAGCAAGTCCTTAGATTTGTTTACAGCTATGACTAGTAGGATTCTTTCTATCAGGAGCTTTTGAATCTACACTAATCATAACAGTGTGGGAAGACTCTTCCACAGCCAGGACTGGCAACTAATGCCACAAAAATAAAGCAGCAAGCTTGACTCTAAATGCTCAGGCTCCTGTGAGTAGGAGAGGAACCCAATCTGTCCATCCAGACAGATAGGAAAGCACAGAACAGATAATACAACACATCCCAGAAAGAGGCAATCAGATGAGCTGGTAAAAACCCCATCAACATGCATCATCTGCTCGTGGTGTGGTGTCATCTCCCAGCCTCTATTAGCTCTTGCTGCCCCAGTCTGAGTTGCAGCCACTTTATCCTCTTTATAATTGCTGATGAGCAGTAATAAGGCCTCCATGCCTCAGCTCCTGTCTGTTCCACTTCAGTGCCCACCTATTAGGTCATCACTTTTATTTACAGCCTTGCTTGATGTGCTGCTCTATTAGTACAGCTGGAAACTGAGCAAGGGGAAGAAAAAAATAAGGAAAGGGGGGAAAAAAAAAAAAAAGGTTGTCCCTAATGGGCACTATTATTGCCAGGGCTGGGTGATTTATCAGGCTGCTCCAAGGATGTTCTCTCAGCACTCTCCTGTCAGGGAGAGAGCTCCAAGAAGGTTGGATTTCTAACAAAATGCCCTCCAGAAGTCAAATGCTGAAGAACACCTTAAAAATCCCTAATGAAAAGCAGCACTGAAAAGTTGGTTTATAGTTCTAAGCATCCTTCTGTCATTTTGGGGGTGTTTTTTTTTTTCCCCCAGGAGCTTAACAATTAAAAAATAGACATCAATTAGGTGTCCCTGCCAGGCAGAGGGGTTGGAACTAGGTGATCTTTAAGGTCCCTTCCAACTCAAACCACTCTGTGGTTCCATGTTTCTCTGAAGCTGTGCCAGGGGAAGTTCAGGGTGGATGTTGGGAGCAGGTTCTTTGCCCAGAGAGTGGTGGAGCCCTGGAACAGGCTCCCCAGGGATGCAGTCATGGCACCAACTCTCATGCAGTTTAAGAAGCACTTGGCCAATGCTTTTAGCCACATGGGGTGACTTTGGGGTTGTCCTGTGCATGGACAGGAGCAGGACTCAGTGATCCTTGTGGCTCCCTTCCAGTCTGGGGTATTCTGTGGCTCTGTGTGCACCAGCTCCTTTTGTCCTTACTCAACACAAAGACTAATGAAATAAATGATCAGAGCAAAGCAACAATTTCTTGGGCATGGCTAAATTTGGCTGCTTTTATTTCCACAACTTGCCCTTTCTGTGTCATCTCTCTTGGAGAGGTTCAGCCCCCAAGCATCTCCATTCCTGGCACTGCTAGGACCAAGCACACACTCTATATTCTAAGAGCATCAATAAACCTAAAACCTCCAAAAGGAGCATATTGCTGCTTCACTGCTTTGCTTAAGGGGTGAAAGAATTATTTGCATCTTCTAGACCCAAATTTTAACCTAGAAAAAGCAGAGAGCAGTGAGACAGCAACTGTAATCTCCTCCAATAGGAACACTCCCCCAGCCAGCTGGGGCAGCTAGCCTCAGAAAGCTGTGAGCTACAGAAAACATCACAGATGCATGTTTCTCATCAATGGCTACTGAGAAATAAAGTCCTTAGCACCTCCCCAGCTTCATGGATATAAAGTATGAGTTGATGGCACCATGACTGCATTTTATCTGCCTGTTTCTACTACCTTCTCTGCTGCACAATTAAACATTAACTGAGTGCATTCACACTCTTCCAACCATTTTTTTCCCCCCCAGGTTTCTTGAAGCTGCCTGAAAATGTTTCAAGCTCTGCCTGCTTAGAACTGCTCCTGAAATCATCATTAAAGTGGTGAGCAGAGAAAGAAGAGCAAGATGTCACTTCCCAGTGCACTCTCACCACACAGGCACCCAATGCAAGCAGGATCTGTGTGCCCTAGTGACCAGAGTGAGCCTCCCAGCACCTGCCATCAACCACAAACTCACCTAGCCACTAGGAAACAACCCAAAACCCACCAGCAGCTAGACATGAAGCCACACATTCCCACCTGCAGACCACTGGCTCTCCAAAACCTTGGAGGCCTCATCCAAGCTCATGACTGCAAGGCTTTCCTCACTCTTTCCATTCTCCCCCTTGTCCTGGGGCACACTTTGGAACTGAAACACTTCTGAGGACAGTGAGAACTCTGGGGAACAGGAGGAGGGAAACACCTGCAATTTGGTGCCACCACAGAGTGTATCTGAGCAGCTCCTCCTGCATGCCAGCTGACAAAAACACCTCTCTCTTTTTAAAGAGAACTTTTCCTGGGGCTTGGCAGATTTACTGTTTTGTTCTTTCTTCAATAGTTACATGGCAGCTAATAAAGTGTGAAAGGTTTATGTCTTCCTTAACACCCTCCTGATGGAAGCCTGCATCCAAGACAAGCAGGGCAAACTCCTGATCTTCTGGCTCAAGTGCTGATGTATGGCAGACTTCATGGAAAAAAAAACTATGCTTGAAGGGGAAGAGAAATTACACAGATGAATTTCACCCAAATATTCCTCCTTCCAAGCAGAAGAAATGAAGGATGCTGACAGAAAAGAGGCTTCTGTGCCATATTGACAAATATTGCTTGCACCATTTAAAGAGCATCCTAAGAAGGGGCACCAAAGTGCAGCTAATGTGGTGTGAAATATTCCCCACCACAGCCTGCTGCTTGTGCCTGAAGATGTCACTCCACTTCTGGGCAATGTTTTGCAGCCAGTGTTTCCTTCTCAATTCCCCTATTTATCTGTATTCCCAAAAGCAGACTTGGAAACACAGTCATTGATTCTAAAAAATGAACTTTTGCTCAAAATCCAAGCTCTGGAGAAGGAAACTAACTCCTGGTAACAGGTTTATCAGTGCATGGGAACACAGGCAAAATACAGATCACTGAGCAAATAATGTAAAAACCTTTGGGGGATATTGAGGGAATATAAAATCATTAGCTTTAGTTGACTCAGGATGAACATTGTGGCATCCAATCTCCTCATTTTCTTGCTAAAGACACCAAATGGTTAGCATAAAGCATGCAGAGACCAAACATGAGCCTGAAGCAAACCCAAGAGAGCTCCTGAGCAAAGTTAGCCAACCTTTAATGGATATTTTCAAGGTGTCCAGCAGCTTCACCTGCTTTACTCTAAGCTTTTAATTTGGCCAGCTGCCACTCCCCAGAGCAGCCTTATTGCCTTTCTGCTACTCACAAGCACAATTCTTACATCCTCCTGCAGTGCTCTCAGTTTTCAGTGTCTGCTCCAGCATCTCTGGCATCATGCAAGCCAGAGTTCAACATCACAACAGCTGCCATTCAAGACCAACACAACTGAGGAGCATCACAAGCACAGCAGAATAGGTTGCAACAGACACAAGTGGCAAACACTTTGCCTTGTTTACCTCCAGCTCCATGGCTAGGTAGGAAAGCAAATCCACATCCTTCCCATTCTGGACATGCTGGATCCAGTGCCAAACTTAGAGCATTCTCTGACAAAGAGCAGCCACAGCAGTGTCACAGATCAGCAGGCATGACCTGAGAGGTCTGCAGCTTCTCTTTCACCTCCCTTCTCTGCAGACCAAGCCCACATGTGCTGGCTGCAAGCATGTATGGAATAACTACAGCTCAGCTAAACATCATCCAGTCACTTGAGACGCTTTGGGAAAGAGGAAATGGAGCTTCAGCCCCTGAGAGAGCAGGAGCCCTGAAACAGAATGCTCTTCCCTTCTGCAGAGCCAGCAAGGCTCAACTGCACACACTGCAAACCCAGGCAGCAGTGACTTCAGAAGCAGACTGCTAGAACACCACAGCCACCTAGATGTCTGCCCCTGCCACTCCACAGGAGGTTAGGACTTCCCCCAGTGATGCTGGTGGAAAGGATGTGAGGTCTCCTCAATCCATTCAGACACAAAGCCTGCAGAAGCTCTGAGCCAGCCATCTGCAGGGAACTTGGCTTCAGAAACAAAGCTCTGAGCCAGCCACCTGCAGGTCACTTGGGCACCTGCCTGGGTGAGTGCTCACATGGTTCTTCGTGGCAGCTCTGCTGCAGAAGCAGCAGCTTCAGCCTAACAGTGACCTAGCATGTCACTGCTAACACTAGCTCTGTGAGAGATCTCTCTCCATCCCCCTTGTAGAGCCATGAAAAGGACCCCAAGCAGGGAAAATTCAGTCTCAGTGCAAACACCAGTTGTCTATGCTGCATCCTTGATCAGGGAAAGTCAAGTCACTGCCCTCCAGAAGTTTCCTATTCAACACTCAGCATTTAAAGGGGAGGGGTTTCCAGAACACTCTCACATTTATCTGACTCAAATCAAACTGAATCCTCCTGAATGCCCTACATTTACAAAGATCTACTGAAAACACAGTCCACTTCTGGAATTATGATTAGCAGGACTCTGAGGTGAACTCTGTCACACCAATCCTTTCACAGATCCATTTCTGACAGCCAAGCAACAGGATTTAGTTTCATTTTGTCATTCACCAGATGTAATCACTCCCTTTGTAGAGCTGTCAGGTTTCATTTCATTCATCAGCTAGGGTTACTACCCTGGACTATTAAACCATAACCACACAGCCACACATCATGATAAATTGAATTCCTTGCCCCCCCCCACAAAGCACATACCTGAGTCACAAGATCTTTTGGTTGGTGTGGTTAATGAGGCATGAGCTGTACCTGTGCATGGCCCACCTGGAAACAGAGAAGATCAGAGGTCTCAAAACACCACCTATATTTAGCATTTGCAACCACATCAAGGTCATAAGACAGGAAAACAAACCCCTGAGGAGCACTTCTCTTTGCAAAGCACACGTGGAACTAGTCTGTATCCTCAGTATGTCTCTCCCAGTGCAATGCAAGCATGTCTTGCACTGGCTAAAGAGATGAGAAGTGGGGACAAAAAGACAAGTTACACTTCATATTTCAAGAGGCAGTTTTAGGAAAAGCCAGAGTAACTGCAATTTTCCAGCACTGACAAAGATATCTTTGGTTGTGGCTCTGACTAAGCCACAGGTAAGACAGGGGATGAAGTGATTGCTTCCCTGATGCCAACAGAAACTTGTCACTGACTCCAGGGAGAGAACAGCTTTGCCTCTTCTCTTCTTCTCATTGTGTTCTCAAAGTGTGGCACAGACAGAAGCTAACAAACTCTTTCCATGTTTAAGTTTTTGGGGTGTTTTTCTGTTGAAATCTGCCTACTCATCTAGTATCTGCTTGGGAGCAAATTGCTTTTTCCTTAACATACATCAGCAGCAAAGAGTCCTCCAGAGATCTTGTTAGAACAGCAACCAATTGAGCACACTCAAGTCATCTGCAGCAAACACAAACAAACAACCAAAAATAAACCCCACCTAGTGAAGCCAAGACACACTGACAGCAGCACTGCCAGTGGGAACAACAGATCACAGCTTTGCTAATTGGATATGATAAATTGGATGATGCTGGAGAGCCTGAAATTAAGTTAGATCTAGTAGAGTTTAGTTATTAAAATACCAATAATTGAGTTTGCACTGGACTGCTGGTGATCCAATAGCACTCTGCTGGCAATACAAGAGAGATTAGCATGAGAGGAGAACCTTTAACATCAGTCTTCATGCCCTAAAAGAGAGTTTTTCCCTTCAGTTGTTTTCAGCCTCTGCTTACCTGGAAAGCAGCACTCTGCCTCTGGCAATATTTGTCTCTTTTCATATCTATTCAAGCCTGGCCTGGCTGTAAACTCTTTCTTTTTGCTTCTCTCAGAGATGCTCCCACTTCAAGTTTTCCTTTTGTTTCTATTTTTCAGTATCAGGCCTTGGGTTACTTTGTCTACCCTGTAAAAATGACTGTAATGCTACAGAGAAAGAAAAGAGACTTCTGCAGCTGAGAGGGAAAGAGGTGAAGAGATGATGCCAGTGCCTTGGGTTTCAGCTGAATGCACTGGCAGCAAAGAGCTCACAACTCCTACACTTTCAGTTTTCAAGTTAAAGACTGATAAACTCCTTTGTTTTCTGCTCTCCCCCAAAGTCCCTTTGGCAACACAGACCACTTCCTAACTCTGCAACAGGTAACCTTTACAGCCTGCAGGCAAACCCTGAGGTCACTCAGGAGGGCTTGGCCTGAGGCTATGCAAAGTGACCAGGAGCTGGGAAACTGCCAAACATCACCTCAGAAATGAAAGCATGGAGAAATGGCTGAGCTGCAGAGCTCCAGTGGAGGGGAACAGTGGAGAGCCCTCTCCAGAGTCAAGGCT
Organism: Galbula dea; assembly: GCA_013399015.1. Taxonomy (NCBI): domain Eukaryota; kingdom Metazoa; phylum Chordata; class Aves; order Piciformes; family Galbulidae; genus Galbula; species Galbula dea. Next base: position 257,257 of record VWZX01008820.1, read on the forward strand.
GCATGTAAGAAGAGCCAAGGCTGCTTTTTTGCAGGGAGGAGAACTGGGAGCTGTGGGGTGGCTGCCTTTCCTAGCCAAAGGGAAAGCATCCCAGATGGATGGATCAAGCACCCTGCTATCCCCATGCTGTTACCCACTCCAGACCTGACAGCACTGGCAAGCAACAAGCACTCTGCAACAGCCAGAAATGGTCAAGCTCCAACCTCTTCTTCCAACATCTCTTTCCTAGGCTGGACTACAAAGGCTGAACATTCCACCTTGGTCTGTGTTAGCCAAATTATTAGAAAAGGCTCAAAAAGTGCTTGGTGCCTTTGGGATGAAAATCAATACTGCAACAGAACCCTCCCCAAGTTTCCTATGGGAACTGTTTGGGTACCCAAAACCCCCTAGACAGCAAGGCCATTAGGTCAGCCTCAACTTCCAGAGACAGTACACAGCATTTGCTTTCACTGTAGGATTGGTTTAAATAGGATCTAGAACAGGACATGGAATAGATCAAAACAGATGCAACAGGCCATGGAATTTCAATCAACTGACTTCAGACCACAGCTGCCTCTTCAGATGCTGCAGCTGTTCTGGAAGTGATTTTAGTTGTACTCCCAGTTTTCACTAACCAGACATGAACAGGCACCATCACTGTGGGCTTTCAAACAGGACAAATCCCTGCAATTATTGCACAGTAAATATTGACACCACTTGATACTTTCAGTAGCAATCAAAAGATCCTTATCCCTCCCTCTCCAGAGCACAGTAAGTTGGTATGCTGTGTTCTGCACTTCCCTCTCTCAGAGTTCTTCTTTTCCTTCACCTTCCCTCATCAGCTAGCACTTTCCTACAGCTTTGATTTGTGCAGCACAGCAGCAGAGCTTCAACAAAGGCTGTCTTGGGCTTAGCATGCAGGTACCCCAGTGCCTAAGCACCACGTGGCTTTGGCTGCACCTCCTCCTGCTGCTGCTCTTGTTCCACCATCCCAGCTGTCAGGCAGAATCCAGTGCTATTCAGCATGGGCTTGACTGGTGCAATGCCACAGGGAAGTCATTGTGTTGACTCTTTTGGGGTACAGGGCAGCTAATACAGGCATTCTGGGGTTACCTGGAACAGGGCAGTGCAGCTAAGGAAGAGGAAGGCAGGTAACAGTGGAGCACCAGTCTGTGTGTATACCTATATATATATCTATCTATCTCTCTCTATATATAAAATATATATCTATCTATCTATATAAAATATAGATATATATACAAAATATCTATCTATCTATATATATATAAAATATCTATCTAT
>VWZX01008820.1:258742-282510 GCA_013399015.1 Galbula dea
CTCTCTCTATCTATCTATATATATATCTCTCTCTCTATCTATCTATATATATATCTCTCTCTCTATCTATCTATATATATATATCTCTCTATCTATCTATCTATATATATAAAAGAGAGATATCTGCACCAAAAGAAGTGTTCCCAGGGAATTGACCTGTGGTACCTAAAATACTCCAGTGCACAGGGAGAGGCCACACATGGCTAGTTTCTCACATAAGCCACAGGGCTGCAGCTTGCTGGGGTTTTTTTTTCTTAGTACAATCAAGAGATTAAAATGGAAGATCACTTTCTCCTCTCCATCCAATTATCAGCTTCAACAACAGCTTCTGCTCCTGGCTCTCTTCCAGTGTATGGTTTCTGGCACTTGCAACTCCTCTTCCAAACCAAAGCAGCCACTGCCCAGCAATAACATAACCCCAAGAGAAAACACCCAACAGTGCAAAAGTACCAAAAGCTACAGAAGCAATGAGGAGAGCTGTGAGACTCAGCAAGCTTGCAAATCCAAGCACAGGATTAGCAGAGACAAACCAAGCCTCTCTGAGCTGAACATTACCACACATTAAAACAAAAGCTCTTGTTCATGTCAAGGCTGCATTTTGGGCTTCCACTCTCCCTAGCTTTCTGCTCCTCTAAAGAGATCAGTGCTGCAAAAAGAGCTTCAACCCCAGCCTCTCTGCTAACTCTTACAGGAAATAACAACCAGTAACATCATTTCTCCATGTTTTGGCAATGCCCTTCTGCATGATCCCCTTCCCCTCCTGACAGAGTTAACAATGCCAACAGGCAGGGGCAGCAGAGAGGATGCAGGCCCCAGGCTGAAGAAGCCAGTTCATCTTTACTCACATTTAAAGCAAGCAAAGGGTAAGGAAGATGAGACAGCAAGAAGAGAAGCAGCTGAGGTCATGCACCTCACCACTGCTACACAGAACCAGCTCAGTGATGAAGGAAGAGCCATCACCAGCTGCCATCAGGTTACCACATTCAGAACTGCTGGGGAGCCCTGGCTGCAGGAGGATTTGGGGAACCTTTCCCAGCAGCTGGAGGCCCTCTGCAGTGTGGCCACTGCTAGGTGAGGTCTCCAAAGTCACTGTAAGGGGCTCCAGCTTGTATACTGTTGAATAAACAAGCTGACATGACTTCAAATATGGAATGGCTGGTCTCACTGTCCTTGTTGGCTTCACCTGAAGCCTGGCCAGGGCTCAAGGAGGAACCAAGGGAGCTTCTCTATCAGTTTGGCTTTGACTACATGTTCCCAAGCAAGGCCAGCCATCTGGTGTCATGACATAAGCAAGGAAACAAACACATTCCCATGATAAACAGGGACAGATACATTCTCAAGGCATTTGATCTTCACTAATGATTGCATTTGATCTAAGCTCCATCTTTTGCTAATGACCATGCATACTTCACTAATGATGAAACACTCACATGACAAACATCTGGCTGGGAAGCTTCTCTGGAGACCACCTCTGGTTCAGGGCCTCTTGCTCAGGCCTCAGCTAGTCAGGAGATTCACTCACAAGTCAACTGTGGTTTGAGCCCTATAGTTTAGGCCTTGCCATATCAGCCAGTACTGCTTATCCTGCAGGACCTAGAATAAATGGGAGCCTAGGATGGACTGTCTAGGCATCTACAGTTCAGCACACCCAGAGGTAAGGTGTGGTCAGTGAACATCCCTTTCTTTCCATGGTGAAACCTCCATCTGCAGCAGTAGCTCAGATCTTTGTGGACCTATAAAGTCCTCAATGTAGAAATGCAGAGCATTTTAACTCTTCTGGACACACCAGCTATGCCTTTTGTCCTTTCTCCAGTTGGGATTCTTGCTAATGCAAGGAGGCCAGGAAGAGTTAAGCAGATAATTACAATCATGTCAAGTGCAGTGTGAAATGACTGAAGGATCCAATCTGATGCAGCTGCCAGAGCCAGAGCTGTTCACCCTGACATTCCTCCTGTCACATTACACCACAGCTACTTTAAAACCTGTGCAGTGTCAGCTTTAGGTCTGCTCCTAGAGTGGCAGAAAAATAATGTGACAGCTCCAAAGCAAAGCAGTCAAGGCTTGAAACTGAGCAAAATTCTTCCATGTGCAGTGTGACCTTTTCTTCACCACAATACACACAAATCTTCCCTAATAAGCTATGGTTTTTAGTTAAGAGTGCTGGTGGCTGGATGCAGGGGAGAGAGAAGGGAGAGCCACTGTCTTCCCTGTCTGTTAGAAAGAAAGAAACCCCTCTACCCATGCAGTAAGACAGAAAATCTCTGACAGAGCAACAGCATCAACATACTCTGGGGCTGCAACAGTTTATTCTGGAGAACTTAGTGCAGCAGATAAGACCTAAAGGTTCTGGAGAGAACAAGGCAACTCCAGAAGCTTATGGGGGGGGGAGAATAATAATTCTTAGGATGGTTTCCCCTCCTAAATGGCAAGAGTATTTGCTGAAACTGCTGGTAAGTAATAGCTGATAAAACCAAAGCACATGTGAAGGAAGGAGAAAAACAAGTCCTGAAGCTTGAGTCACTGTCTCTGGGCATCAATCTCCAACAGATTTTGTTGATTGCAACTGCAAGACTGAGAATTGTCTTTCCTCTACTAGGGAGAGAGAGATTCATCAGCAGAGCAGCCACTGGGGTAGGTGACTGCTCAGGGACAGCAAGTCACTAGAACCTGGGTGTGTATAGAAGATACTTAGGAATGCAAATGGAATGCTCACAGAAAGCCAACACAGTAACAAAAAAAAAAGGGCAGAAGCACTTCCATACTGTCAGACAGAGCAGCAAAATCCAGCCCAAGGAACTTCTCTCCTACAGCATTCCCTCTCTGTTAAAGACAGGAAACTGCTGCTTGCAGAGAAGTACAACCCCCCCCCAGCTCCTCTGACAGTCCCAGACTGAGGCTGAGCACAGGAGGCTCCCATGCTTTTCTCCACTTGTCCCAAGAGGAATGGAACATGTTAATTGCTGCAACTCTGCCCAATCTGTCTAGCTATGGGCTCAGGTCCTATGGCAAATGCCTCTCAACAGAAAGAGAGGGGAGTGGAATGCACCAGGAGGATCCTTCCCAAATACTCCAACCTCTCCACACTTTGGCAGGGATTACTACAATGATGCCATGCCCTGATCTCTGGTGAATCACCAGCAAGAACAGCACATAGCTGCACATCACCACACAGCACTGCAAGATACTGTCTTTGAAGAACACAGCTGTAAGGAGAGCAGTGCCTGCTGTCCAGCACTTGCTGCAAAAGAAATCAATATTGCACAGAAAAAGACACCCTCAAATAAAAAAAGACATTTAAAGTTTGGGTATTCTTCATGACAGGAAAGAATCTTCCCCACTGAGGCCATTATCCATCAGACAGGCTCCATCTGTGTATAATTATTTCTGATAAATGATATGAAGCTTCATTAAAGAGGTAGTGGGGATGTGAGGGAAGACAGAGAGAGCTCAAGCTGTAAATAAATCTCTCCACTGTTTTTCACTTAAGATCACCCCAGTAGGAAGTCATACAGAGTTTTGTTCACAGGCAACATGTTCACATGCTCTGCAGGCTGTGCTGCCCAGTATCCACCACCTTCAGTCTGTGTTCACCAGCTTGCAGCTAGTCAGGATGAAGGACATGATTTCATTCCCTTCCCTCTTTCCCATCCCTTTAATCACCTTCCCACTTACCCCCCAAGTCCTTCTCAGCCACAACAGAAACATTTTGTTGTAGCACAATTTAATTCCTAACTGAACACATTTGCAGCAAACCTTGCAGAGTTAAGAACTGGAGAAGGACCCTGTCACACCAAGGAGCAGATCCTGGCTAGAGGGAACTGGAGAAGGGCCCTGTCACACCAAAGAGGAGATCCTGACTAGTGGGAACTGGAGAAGGACCCTGCCACACCAAAGAGGAGATCCTGGCTACCAAACCAGCAGAGGCATGAAGGCATGTTGCTGCAGGATAATGTTGTGGTGAACTAGCTAGGAAGGTTGTTTCAAGGCCTTATTTTTCCAGGAGACTTCCAGGTTTCCCCTGAAGGAGTGATGGACAGAAGGAAGGGATGATGAGTGGCCAGCAGCAACTGTGTATGCAAGAGAAGAGCTGCCTGGCAAGGTCACTCTTAGGCCAAGAGCTGGGATCAGAACATCACCCTTTGAACCCTGCTGTATTCTGCCAATATTCTCAGATATAGACAGAAACCAGGAACTCCTGTGTTTTTAGTTAGCCTACTAAACTACCACACTCCCCAAAATGACACTTTGTGCTTTGTCCACAGGCCACCTGTGTAAGTAAAACCAACATCCATGCAAAACCTCCCTACCTGTCCACAGAAACAACACTTCAGCAACCCCATCCTGGGTAAATACTTCACACAGCTGAATCCAAGGGTAGCACACCAAAGATCTGCCAGCCCTGGTGTTTTGGCAGCTTTATTTCCAGCAGCTGCCCCAGTGGTGAAGAAGCAGAGCAGCCCTTGCAGGTTTCCTCCTAGAAACTAAAGCTTTCTCTTGCACTGTGTGTATCTCTTCACCAGCCACAAAGCAAACTCAGCTCAAGACACATTCTGGCCATAACATAAGGCTGCAGCTGGAGGAAAATGAAACTGCAAATGACATCTTTGAGCTGAAGTTGTAGAATGTAGATCTTAACACTCAGTGTGTTAGGAGGAACTTACACACAGGATGAACTTGCACAGAGGTTTAGAGTCACTGGAAAGACAACTATCTCCCTGTGTTTGCTGATCTTTAACACCTACCCTTACCTTCAGGGAGAAATTTGGCCTAACAGAATTCCATAAAGAATATAAAGGTCATGAAAGAGAGAAATTATCACATGAAACTTCAGTTTGATGCAAGTAAGCTAGCTGTAGTCTGGACAAACATGCATTCCAGTCAGGGCCATGTGCAGGTACAGCAATTAAAACCCAAACTGTTTTAAAGTAAAATTTGCCATGCTGGTGTTTCTCCTTGAATATATGCATTAATTCACCAGTAATGTGAGAAGTTTCTCCAAACAAGAGTGCCTCAAAACCATAATGGAGTTGTACACTGCAGTTCCAACAGCTAGGAAGGCAGAAACTCCTGCAACCCCTTCTGATCTCTTCTTTGCTTTAAGCCATCAAGAACTCTTGGCCATAACTCTGAACCTTTCCCCCTCACCCCAGGAGACAGCCATTTACTTCCAGAGGAGTCAGGGCAACCCAGGCCTGCAAATAAAGCTTCATGTTTCTGCCTCCTCTGGTGTCACTCAGGAGCCCTGTGCACTTACATTCCTCTTTGCTGGGTGAAGTCACATTCAGGTCTGTGGAGAGCTGCTGGCTGGAGCTGGTGGCCTGTGTGGTTAGAGAGGTATTGCTGTTGCCACTGTTTGTTTCTCCAGAGAACAAGTCTGGCTGGCTGTTGCTTGTGCTGGGAGTAGAGTCATCCTCTGGCTGCTTCTTCTGGAAATCTAGCAAAAGCAAGATGTCACAGGTCATCCCACTTGCTCAGTCTTAGGCAAAGAATTCAGTCCACCAGTGGAACAAACCCAACCCTCAGCACTCTGATCATCTGTGTATCTAACACAAAGAGAAGCCTTCCAGTTTTTACTTCAGCTTTAAAAGATCTTGAGTGTGAAGTTGTTGTTGGAGAACAAGAAGTGTTTTCAGAACTCCACAGAGTTCTTCCTCCCCCTGTGATTGAAGAGCACCCAAAGCTTAGCACTGCATGGATCAGCCTGCAGCACATGGCACCAGTGCAGAAACACTTCACCCAAAGCACAAGGGAATGAACACCTGCTGAAGGCAGAACTAAGGCATGTAATACCATGCTTCCATCTCACTAGAGGGGCATGCAAAACACTTCCTTTTCAATTAGTCATTTCCCTTCATTTTCACTGAGACTTTCACTACCCTAGCACAATCTGTGCCAAAATCCACAGTGCCTGAGCAACAGTCCATCAGATCCACGTTCCTCTTCTCTCATTACTGACATACAGCTTTGCAACTGCTCCCAGACACCTCAACTGCCACACAGGTTTGCTGGAAACAAACCTTCTTCCCTTGTCAGAAAAGAAGTTTTTCTTTTGTTTTCTTTTTCCTCTTCAGATTGTCTCCTTTTTTCCCCACTGCTTTCAGGTTAGGGGTTTTTGGTGTTTTATTTATTATTAATAATAAATAAAGGCACTATTACATTGCAAAACCTAAAACTGATGAGGGGTTAGCCATATAACACCTGCATCTGACAGTGAAACTAGGAAATGAAGACAATTAATGATGCAACTAATTGAGACTGCATGGATTCTCCAATCCCCATCAGATATTGGTAATAATCCAACCCCAGGGGAAAGCATCAACCTGAAGCAAGCTGTGGAGAGCCAAGTGACCACTCCTTGAGTAGGAGTGCAAGGAACATTTTCTTTTTCAGTTGTATATAGAGTGGGAATTGATGAGGAAGAACATCCTCTCCCAAAACAGAGCAGGAGCCAACCCAAGCCAGTGGGCAGCTAGCCAGGGACTCCTCCACATTGCTACTGCCCAAGATGGCCATGGCAAGCATTTGGCTACCTCCAGGGAGAAACAAGAAAAGAAACTCTGGTAGCCAACAGCCAGGAAGAGTAAACTGAGAAAAGGTTAGGGAATTGGGCTGTAAATTCAACTAGCTGCAGCTATTTGAAGAATCCACTGGACACTTCAGGAGAAGAATCATTTGAGATGATCTGAGGGTAACACAAGAGAGAGAGAACAGAATGAAAGATCAGAAAGGGAGTACCTAGGGAAAACATCTCAGCAGCTGTGATTTAGGAAATGTATTCTAAAAGGCAACATGGAACATTAGCATCTAAAACCAGAGAGGAAAAAACTCCAGAAGGGTGATTTTAGAGTTGATTAAGAGCAGCACACAGCCAACAAAAGCCACAGCTCCACTCCTCTAGCCTGATCTCTGGAATTCCTGAAGCACCAGGAACTCCTGAGGAAACTAAACAAGTAAATAAGAAATGTCCCATTCAATTAGCCCTTCCTGTACCAGAGCCATCTTCTAAGTCACCTTCTCATGGCCTTTCCAACACCTGGAGAGAGCTCTCTCATTTCCAACTCATGTCTGGCATTCCTCAGTCCATGCCTCCAGCCCCATTTACATGCTTCCAATTAAAGGGAATGTTTGCCTTAATTTCTGCCAATAATGCTCACATTTCTAGTTCAAGCATTCCCAAATATTTGATGCTATAATAAATTGCCAGGATTTTCACAAGGGCTGGAAGGTCTCTACAGTAAATTCAACCTTTCTAGTGCTAATCCACAAAGCCCTCATGCTCTCCCTCATCTCTAGTTAAGGCACCTTAAGAACTGCCATTACTGAAACTCCCAAAACCTCCCTCAGAATTACTCATGGATCAGACTCTTTTCCCCAGTTTCCTTTGAACAGCCCAGAGGCAGAGCTAAGGATGGTTCTGGAAGGGAAGGGAGAACAGGACTCCTCTTATTTCCTGGCCCCACTTCCCCCCAGCCAGCCCAGCCCTCTGAGGTGTGTGCCTGCAAGGAAGCATTTCAGCACTGCTTAGGTTTTACAGCAAGGGGAAGGGTAGGGGGTGAGCTGCTGCCCTCTCCCCTCAATCTTACTGGAATCTGATGCTTCTTGGGATGAATATTTGCCTTTCAGATGCAGTAGCTAGAGGAAACTTTCCTAGCTGGTGGAAGCTCCAAGCCTGACAGTCCTCAGCTGTGGGGAGAAAAACTCTGCTGTGGTTGGAGTTTCTGAAAGCAGTTTGTGACTGCAGCAATCTAGAGCAAAAAGAGGAAACCCAGGGCATGTTTGCATCACCCCAGGTGAGAAAGCTCAACCTGACACCTTTGTGCCTTAGCTTCATCCTCCACATTGCACTAACTTCCCAGAGGAGCCTGGGAGCTGAGGGGTGTAGCTGTGGTCTCCCCTTTACCACCCTCCTGCCACCCTGGTCTGTAACCACACAGAAAGGCAGGAGAGCAGTGGTCAAGCTGCTGCCAAAAAGCCTGCAGAGGTTCAGGGAGCAAGGAAAGCTGATCCAGACTGATGAATCCAAAAGGTCCAACACAGCAGCTCTCACTAGATGTGGTGGCTGCAAAGCACTGTGTTGCATTACATTCTGACTCTGAAACACTCTGGCTCAGAAAGCCAAGCCAGCCTTCAGCACTCCTTGATTATTTTCAGCACCCTTGAAATATATTTATCTCTTTCCCAGTCTTTTAGGAATGAAAACATAAAGATGCAGAGATAGAAAAGGACTGCCTCATAAAAGAAACATTGCTTAGGCCTCTCTGTGAGTAACAAAACATACTGAAGTTTTGGGATAATAAAAACCAGTATCTTTTTAATTCTTACTTATTCAAATATCTTCTGGAAGATGGTAGTGGAAATGTTAAAACCAAGGCAATGACAACAAGTATTTTCATTATTAGCTAATTAAAATCAAAGAAAGCAGCTGGAATCATCTCAAACTTTGACATGAGTAGAAATGGCTGCAAAAATAAGTCATCCAGTGAGCTCAGATATAAACCTTATGGATTTGTTAATGTTTTCTTCTCACAAATGCTGACTGTTTCAATATTTAGATGCCTCCCTAGTTCCTTGACATTAAAAGAAGTGTGGGAAAGGCAAAGGAATGGCACAGCTCCTGTCCTCAGAGTGATGCATTCCTGTCCCCCTAGTGGGAAAGGCAAATAAACACACTTCTGAGTTCATTCCCTTTGGACAGCAAAGGCATGTACACTTGAAGCATCTCTTGTGATGATGACCTGATCCTTCTGCCTGTCAGTGCTGCAGGACCACTGCTGACCCTGGCTAAAACACACCCTCCTGTCCATCTCTTCATATACAAGTCAAGAGGAGGTTTGGTTTTTCTTTATTGCACTAACAAAAAACCTCCCAAAAAACCCATGAAGAAGAAAATGATCTTTTTGTTTCTCACATCTATGCCTTGTGATATGATCTGACTTCTTGTGCTGCCACTTCCAAGTTACAGCAGGCAAGGAAATTAGCCTTTCACCAGTGCCATTTCCAAAGGTCTGGGTTACAAATGGTTGTTATTTGGCCTGAGAGATCTGGAATCCCTTCAATAGGAATCTTCCCTACCATAAATCTCCAAATCAAAGCCATGAGGTGCTGACCTTGACCAGTACAGGAATTAAATGCTTGTAATGTTGGGATCCTCTACATGAACACATATTCTGTGGCTACTCCTGCATGTCACAAGTTGTTTTCCTAAGAGTTTACCAGTGTCTTGGCCATGGAATTAGGAATCCATTTCACCTAGAGCCTTCCAGAAGCTTTCAAAGCTTTTGCAGATTCTTCCATTAATGACATACAGAGGAGAAAAAAGCAAGCCCTACTCTGAGTGTTCAGCTTGGGCAGGGGGAGAGGAACAGGTTTTGTTATGCTCTGAAAGAACAACAGGAAAAGCCACCCTTAAATGCTTACTAAGCAGAAAGAAGAAGAAGGATGATGTTATTCTCCCCTAGTTTGGTGCACCTGCTGAAGTGCAGTGGTCATGGAAAGCAGAGAAGTAAACTCTGCTTTCAGAAGTGTCTGAAAGCATTCTTTCCTGCCTAAAGAGAGCCAGACCTCACAGGTCTCTAGGCTCTTCAGGGGCTCCCATTCCACAGACTGAACCCATCCCTGAAGAGCTTACAGAGAAAACTCTTAGAAATGATCTGCTTCTTGGAATTAATAAGCTACAAGATAAACAGTTCACAACCACCTTCCTCCTCCTCCTAATTGTGTTTCAAGCACAAGTAATTACAGGCAATATTCTGGCAACAAACTGAGGGCTGGCATGGAAAATCCAGATCAAACAGCTAAATAGGAATAAACTAAAGGAGGAATACATCTGCAGAAAGAGCCAAGTGATTGCTAGAAGCTATTAGATGTCCCATGCATGCTGTTCTGATTACCTGCCTGAAGCACAAACAGCCATGGAGCCTTATCCTTCCAGCCCAGCAAAACTGCCAACTGCAACTGATCCCAGCAGCAAACAGGGGAGAGCAGCAGACATCTGATTAAAGGACAAACTTGGAATCAAGTGGGTCAGGCAGCCCAGCCTTCCCCCAGCACACTGCCAGGAAACCTTCTCTACAGTTCAGTCATCTTCAAGTTCTCCTCTTTCCTTAGGAGCAGCCTGTGAGGGGCATCACCCACCAGGAGTGTTTCCAGCTCAGGGCACCGACAGCACACTAAACTATGGGATGTTTGCCACCAGAGGGAGGTGTTCTATCACACTGCACTTCCCAATTTCCAGCCCTGCATGCTGATTCCAACTCTATTTAACCATCACCAGTAAGGAACAGGCTTCCTTCTTTCTGTGAAGAGACTGGGAGGAGTCTCTTGCTACGTGTATCCATTACAGACTCATTACTGCAATGGCAAATGATGCTTTCTACTCTGGAAATTGCTATTTGTTCCTATTTACATTCTATTTATTTTCTATTCCTATGGAAAACTAATAGAAAGACAGAGGAAAAAGAGAGTATTAGTGTGTGTACCCCTTAAAATAGAGGGTACAGCAGCTCCAAGCTCCAGCAGTAACCTCTCCCCCACTGCACTGGCCATCTCTGTTAAAGGCTGTAAGTTCTCCAACAGCTGAACTCTTTATCCTGCTGCTGCCCAGTGCTAAATCTGATCTTGTTGGAGAAGCAGAAATATATCCAATTAAAACAGAGGGAGGAAAGTTTTCCCTATTAAATGGGTTTTGCTTGGGAAGAGCAACAGTAAATCTAACAGATAACACTCTGCTGCTGCCTTTCCACTGTTCTTCCTCATCCAAAATGCTGGAAGGTAACATTTTAATGCTGCTTAATTGTCTATCTATTAATATATCTCTGAGGCAAACAACTTGAGAAGTTGTTCTTCTGAAGGATGGATTTTATCCTCATAATCATACAGCAGAACCATAGTGACAGATCAGACAGCAAAGATGTTTTTCTGCCTATATATAAAACAGACTTCAACAAAAGAAATCTCTTTAGTGCAGGCCAAACTGGAAGAAAAAGGTGGGTTTTTTTCTGTATGGGAAAGGAATACTAGAACCATTCCTTTTCTTCCTCCTGTGGGCTTGGCTTAGCTCTAGAAATACCACATACATACAAAGAAATGGTTTATGTCTTCATTCAAATAACAAATGGGCTGCACTAGATGCTCTAAAAGTCAGCTTTAAGGAACATTTCTCTTACTTGTTCACTGTTCCCATAAAGATCAATACATTAAGATTCCCAGCAAGCAACAGTGGCAGCTCAGGAGTAAACTGAAGGATTTCAGATGATGAGATCAATCCACAGCCTAACACTGAGGTTTTCTCCTAGAGTTCAATTCCAAGTTGATGCATGTTGCTGGGTTTTTTCCAGGGCTGTAACTAAGACATGAGCATGGAGCCTTGCATGGTAATTGCACTGATGCTCCCCAGGAACTCAGAGCCACTTCAGGTTGGAAATTTGAATCCTACATCTTAGACTCATTTATGATTTCCTGAGTTACCTGCTAGGCTTCTTTCACTGCTGTAAAGGTTATATTATCTTAGTGACAGATGTCTTCTTCTCATCACTTATTTTTAGGGAGCCAGTATCAGCTCTTACATGGATGGAAATCTCCTGCAATTTTTTTCCCCTATTACTGATCAGATCCCCTAGCAAACAATGTCTGAAGGACACTCTACAAAAAGGAAGCTAAGACTCTGGGTGGGCTTATTTGTACTGTCTTCTCACTTGACCATAATTCTACCTGGTTTTCCCTTTAGCCATTCTCTTCCTTCTCTATCGAGCACAAGGGGAAACAAGAAGGCTAGAAAGCAAGTCAGAGTGACTTGATTCTTAAGATGCTGTGTTAGCAAACATGCTAACACTGAGCAAATGCAAAGCAGTCCCAATGCACCTGAATGCTGTCAGAAGCAGAGCATGCTGACTGTATCACCTCTAGGAAGAGCTGGAAGCTCAGTAAAAGTAGAGAGTTATTCCTCTGCTATGCTGAAATCATTTTCCTGCTTTCTTGAAGGAAACAAACCCTAGCCTGCTATCCTGATGCTGAGGAAGGAGTGCTTCTGTTGTCTGCTCAGTGACAGCAGACTGAAAGGCTTTCAGCAAATCTGATGTGGGGAAGAACAGAAAGCTGCAGCTTTCCACCTGGATGCCTGATTAACACTAAAATATCTTCCCAAACATCTGCTGTTAAAAATAGAAGCTGGAAACACAGCTCTCTACATTCATAGAAGATGACTAATTGAAGTTCATGAAGATGAAACTGCTACAGAAGAGCCAATCTCCTACAAGATGCAAAGTCTGGGGTTTATCCTTTCTAAGAGGTACCTCCCACACCTATCCCCTTCCACCTGCCCAGTCCCAACCCCTTCCCCAAAACCTCTCACACAAACCCACTGAACACTGCCTGCACAGGAGTTTAGCCCAGGCAAACAGGCATGGCAACTGCCAGCATGAAAGGAATAAGGTAATCCCTCTTCAGTGGTGTTGCCAGGTGCTCAGAACACACAGAGGCACATGGTACAGAAGCCTAACTAAAGGACAATGTCACCCAAACCTGCCCCAGAGCTGGCTGAACTGTAGTGCTGGACAAGATGGAGCAGCAAGCACCCCAGAGAGGCACTAGAAACCATTCAAGAGTTGACTGAGTATTATTTCACAGGAAAATCTGAAGCAGAAAATAGGAGAGTTGAATGCTAGCATTTCCCAAAAGCCTTTCTGGGGTTGGTTGCTTTGTTTAAATTACCCAAGAGTACAGCACAAGAGGGTTTTTAAGCATGTCCAACACAATGTAGAACCCTGAGTGGGCCTTGTTTTGCTGTGAGCAAAACCTGAGCACACAACACTCCCAGACTTCTTCCCTCTCCAGGGGTGAGTGCAGCAAAAGAGTTTTCCTGCTCCCCTCTCATCTTTCACCATTAAAGCAGGAGCTCAGAGGCTCCAAAGGAGATCACTAGCCATGTTCAGTGGGTAAAGGCTCCAAGAATAACTAGAGAAAACCCCAGAGACTGCATTTGCTTTCTGTTAAGAGAGCAAGTTGCACTGGAATGGAAGGAGGGGATGGACAAAGGAGACACCAGATCTTTCCAGGAGCAAGCACAAGTTCAGAGGTAGGGATGGGTTTGGTTTTTTTTCCCTTTTTCTCTGTGCAAATTTAATTTCTCTGGAAATTAAATCCACCTTACAACACACTGAGGGCAACTGTGTGGATCTGCATGGAGTTGGTTTATAAGCAATAATACAATGATTACTAAAGAGCAGAAAGGAACTCATTTAAGTCAGGTGATGAACACTCTTATACTGCTATCTTCAAGAGGCCTAGAAACTCTTCAGAACAGAACATTTCTAGTGACAAAGCTGATTTTCTTCCTACACCAGGATTAGGTTTCTACATCTGTATCTGGGTGCAGCACAGACATGTTGAGTAGAAAGAAATACTGCAGAGGGATAAACCACAGATTACTATGAGAGAAGGTACTGAAGACCTTAAGCATCTTTAAATAAATCCCTAATTTCCCCAATATTCTGTGGCCACTGGAAGCACAAAGCTTACCCCCAGCAGGTTTGGCCAGAAGACATTAAGCATCTGATCACTCAGCAGTAGCCTTAGCTGGCTGCTTGAAAAGCAACATTCAACAGCCCTCCAAAAACCAATTCAGTGACACTCAGCAAGCAGCATAAAGAGATTCTGAAGAGAACATCACCAGGTGATGTGTCAGAAGACAGAGGAAGCTGAATTAGCAGAATTGAGAAGACTGCACCAGGCAGTGTGGAGGATACCTATTGGTATGGAAGCACCCAGGAGCCACAGTCCTTCCCCCCCACCAGCCTCTGGCCTTCCACACTGCCTTTCTAGGTGATGCTGCACAAGTCACTGCAGCTAAGTTTCTTTCCACTTTATCTCTGTCCAATCAGCTTGCTAACTCATCAGCACAATAATCTGCTCTCAGAATTCACCCACAGAGGATGCTCAGGAAAGTTCACTCAAATCCAAACTGATGAGAAGCCTGAAGTCACTGAGCATAAAGCTAAGTCCAGTAAACCCTCCCAGAAATTCCTCAGAGATACCAACCCAATCTTTAGACTCAACCTCACACCTCCAGCCAGCACATTTAAGTTCTCCATGTCATGCCCTGGCCTTCATGCACATTCCCTAGCAGCCTGCCCCAGCCATATTTCACTAAGAGCCTGGATGTACAACAGCACTGCTTCACTGCTCACTTACCTGTATTGCTTTTACTGCTTCAAGTACTATAAAGACATTTCCCCCCCCAAGAAGATTCTTTCTCTGAAGAACTAGAACCAGAACTTCCTATTCTGCAGCAATACATCCCATTAGCATGGAGCAAGGCAGCTGCAGCCCATCAAACTGACCTGGCACCACTGCTCCATGGCAGGCAGCCTCTTGGCAAGCCTTGCACCAACAGCCCTACAATAAACTCACTTTCCTGGACAAATCCTTAACATTCCCCATACTGCTTATCTCAGCTAGGATAATGTTTGATCTAATTCCAACAGATTTTCATTTCAGAACCAATTGCAACTCTCAGCATGGGATTATACACAACCTCAATGAGACAGTGCTGCTGTGCACTTGCTTGGATGTGCAGGATTCTCCTCACAGAGGTAGGAGCTCAAGGAGAAAAGCTAGTTGAAAACAGAAAATGGAAAAGGAAGGGACACTTCTCTCCTGCTCATCATACTGATATGACCACCTGTGAAACCTGACTGAACTCCTCCTGGCACTCCTTTAGCAATTTCAAGGCAAACTATGTATTCTTCTCTGTAGAGATGCTTTTCAGGGCAGGTAGTGAGCTGCAGCAATTAATGCAAAGCAAGAAAGCAGCTCTGTAAACCTGCTGACAGCTGTTTAATGGGAGAGGTGGCAAGTGGTGGAGACGTCCTGGCAGCCTGCTTAATGGATACACAAACACCCAGAGTCCTCAGCCTGAAGTGATCCTGGCAGCAAATTAACTGAGAGACACAAAGCTCATTTAACAGAGAGGCCCACGGCAAGCTGGACAACACCAGACTGTGCAAAGGTTGGAAGAAGGAAAAGGAGAAGATGCATTTCTTCAAGGAGATGGCAGCCTTTCATTCCCCAAGTCATTTTAGTTAGCCTTGTTGCTCCAGTGTGCAAACCCAGCACCCCTGCTTTGCAAAGCAAATGCTTTTGGAGGGATCTGTAAGCTCCCTGGGCAGAGCATGTCACAGACTTGCTGGAGTTAAAAGGAGATTTTCATGTTAATAACATTGCCACTGTATCATGTTTTCTTCAGACACTTCAGAACGTGGCTGTAATAGAAATGAGAGTCTCTCCCTCTCTCTCTCATCATGCATTTCAAAACACAAGCCTCAGCCACTGTCAGACCTATTACAATTACTGACAGAAATGCAAACCATTCCACTGCCTTATGTCAACTCTTGGCACTGGGACACAAAGAGCAAGATCTACCAACAACCACCATTAACCCTCACTCCCTTCAGAACACAAACCCACAGCAAAGGGACAAAAAACACCCCAAAACCCCCCTCAAAAGACAAACACCACCACAAAACCTTACTGCATGCTTCAGTAAGGAAAAACCCACCCCAATTCTTCATCTCTTCCTGCTGCAGTAACAAGCAGCAGCCCAAGGGCTACCATACAAGGTCCAGGATAAACAAGAGACCATGCAGGGGCAAAACTGCAGGGAGCCTTTGGGTTATGACCTGGTACTTTAAATGTTGTCATCAAATCCCAACATTTCTATGGGATTCCATCTCTGTGGTCACTCCAGTAAACTGAACTCTTTTATGATCTACTGGAAAAGGGTCATCATCCTTTTCATGAGTATGAAAACAGCTTTCTGTGGCACTGGCAGCATGCTTCTTATTGCAGAGCAATGAAATTAAAAGTCCATGAATGCTCTGCAACAATAATTAAATGAGGAAAATGTCAGGTTGGCTGTTTTCTGGGCTCTGACATTTCCCAAGACAGAAGACACAAACCTGAGGTGACCTGGACATCCACTACTTGCTCTCTTCCTCCACACCTTCTCTTTCACCTGTCTGTACACTAGGAGCTAGAAAGAGGTTGTGCTTCAAGTACAAAGAGCCAGCCCTGAAGTTTTGGAATGATGCAGCTAATGGTCAGCCTTGCCATGCTCCCTTCTTAGGGAACATGAAGAAGAAACATTTTACATACTGCAATAATAAAAAGAATTACCCTTAGCAAAAATAAACCTCCCTTCACACCTAAAAAGTCATTTTCCAAAGGCAGTTCATCTCATCTGTGGGTGAAGGTGATTTTCTTTCTCAAAGCAGAAAACAAAACATCAAAAGCCCAACCCTAAACCCATCCCACCCAATGATAACAGGAGCCAGAAGCCTGAAATCTTGTCCAGTGCATAAACACCCTCAACACTTTCCAACCAAAATGATCCAAAGCAGCATGACTGCATCACTTCAAAATCTCACCTTCAGCAGAGCAACATCTCACAGCCCAGAAAACATTTCTCCTACCAGCTGCAGCAGTTGAAGCAGCTCTCCCTGGATCTTCCTCAGCTGACTGCCCTACCCTGTGCCTTCAGCATGCTGAACCACAGCACACCAGTGCTCTGAACTGGGAAAGAACACACCACTGCCACTCAGCCCCAGGAACCTCTCACAGCACCATGAGCATGTTTTTCTGGTCACATTCCTGTGACTCTGGTCACCATCACACAGCTCCCAGCCCAGTTAAGACAGCAGAACTTTGGGGGCAACCCTTGAGGAGAGAACAAACAGGAGAGAGTCCTTGAGCCTGTGTTACTCACAGGAGAAACTACTTGAAAGCTTTAGTTTCATCCCTCTGTAGAGTGTGCCAGTGACAACCTGCAGAGCAGCCCTGCTCTGAGTGGCTGAAGCTGTTTGCAAGCTCCAGGAACCTGCTTATCTTTGCTTCAGCAGCTTTAGGGGGAAAGGTTTCTCCTCTCCTCCTAGAGAGGCAGAGGTATTTTAACATCCCTGAGCAGTGCCAGACTTGGAGACAGTATGTCAACACCTTCCACCTTCCCCCCTGCCCTCCATGAAGCTCAGTCACCTTCCTACCAGCAAAACTCCAGAAGACTTGCAGCTTTTTGGTACAAGAGTCTCAGCTAAAGTTCTTTAGCTGAAGGACACAGTTCCTCTCTCTGTGGCCATGCATGTCTCTGCCAGAGCTACCATGGGAGCCAGCACTCTAGGGAGATTTCAAAGAGGCCACATTGTCAATGTTTCTGTCTAAAGGGATAAATCTGTCTAAATGAAAGCCTCCTGCTCCAGAGGGAAATCAGTTGCCAACAAAGGTTAAAAATAAGTCTCCTTTTGCCACCAGTGATTAGATGGTTGTGCACTGTGTGCTCCAGATAATGATTTTGCTCCTTTTCTTAGTAAAAGCTTTGGCTATCTCTCCAGCCAGCCAAGGTTCTGGATGCAGCCTGTCTCAGGGTAGTAACTCTCATCATCTTCCTGAACTTCTTTCAGCAATAATGAAGAGAATTCATGAATCTATTCTGATCTTCTCTGGCTTCCAGTACTGTATGACTTTGGTTGGAGAGCAACCCAAGCACCACCCTGTCCAAACCATGCCACAGTGATTCCTTTTCTCTTAGGCTGCAGTGGTGACAAGACTCAAACCATCTCTAGTTACTCCTAAAATGACTTTTAGACAATTCACAATATATCCTTCAGTCTGTAATGACCTCATTCATTCCCACTACCCATCCACTCTAAGCTCTCAGTGAGGTGGTAAGGTATACTGCTGCCATACAGCACCCATCTAGGGGCTTGCATTCTGATGGGTCCTTTTCCCCCAGCTCAGGCTGCTGTGTGGCCAAAAGAGCAGAGAGAAATATCCAGTGAGGGCTTCAAATCCTGGTTTCCCTACAGCAGGTCCTATTGCTGCTGCAACTCTCTGAAGTGTAACTGCAATTTGCAGTTCAATTTGAGCTTGACTCTTCCATCATCTAAATGTAGTGAGCTTGAAATCCTAGAAACACATCCAGCTTCAGCTGGAACTGCCTAACACCAAGCCTGGAAGCAGCTGCTGAGAGGGGGAGCAAGAGGAGTCCAACAAAGCTGGGAAATCTAAAGGATGAGCTGCACAACTCAGTAACTTCACCAGCCTGAGGCACAGACACTGTTCAGCAGGTGAGAATGGGAAAGCCTCTAAGCACTGCCCTAACAAAGCATCTCCACCACCATCCTTCTTCATTCTACATCACATGTAAGATGATGGCCAACATTAAAACCAGTTAGAAAAATGCAGTGTGGAGTGAAAAGATATCAGACAGATGCAGGGATTAAACAGAGAGAGTGTAGGCCTTCTGGAAGTGATTTACAGCCAAAGGAGTAACCTGAAACATAACATTATGTCTCCAGGGGATGGTTTTGTCTTGAGATAAGAAACTCTGAATATCATAGTGTCATTTCACTGTCTGCTGAGAAACCTACATCCCATTGTGTGTCCAGCTCAAAGAACAGCACCAGGAGAAACCTAAGCTGTGAGCACCACAGCTTCTGAGAGGCTATGTGATTTTCTGTTCTTCCTTTCAGGTTAGTCAACAGCTACAAAGAGGTGGAATTTTGTTATCCTCCTGTTGCTGCCACATTGTCAGGAGAGAATACAGGAAGTTTGAAGCATAAATATACATTTCAGAATGTCTCTGGAATCCCTGTGTGCAGGTAGAGAAGAGAGGCTGTGAAGTGTTTGCAAACCCAGGAACACTGATGTAGTGGAACTAAGCAGATCAAGCTTTCAGGCTTTTAAAAGCCCTGAATCCATGGCTGGCTGGGCACACTAATAACCAGCTCCCAATAAAATATGAAGTAGCTCTCTAATGCAAAGACAGCCTAACTAAAGAAATGCCAAGCCAGAAAACCAGCTTATTTTGCCATTACTCCTAATTGCTTGGCCACAAACCCCACAACAGAGGTCTCCACTGTTTGCCCTCCATCTAATTTACCATACTGATGGACTAATACACATCAACTTCTCTATGTGGAACTCCCAAACTACTCTGTGTCCAAGGCTAATGACTTGGTTCTAGTTCTCAAAAGGATCCTGGGGTTTTGCTTGCTTTAGGAACTGTTGCTCCCTGTTCTAAAAAATCAAATGATAATCACTGAATTACTCTGGATCTGGGGAAGCCAGATTGCTTCAGATTTAGAAGGAGCAATAGGAACCATTTGCTTTTGGTTGTCCTTGTATCCAGCAGAGTGGGAATGACCTCCCCTTAGAAAGGGACAAGGCTAATGCCTCACACCACCCTGACCACTGCCTATGCAGTAGCCCTGCTCCAAGGACCTGCCAGGACATAATCCAGGATTTTCCAAGCTACTCATCAATGTGGCAGAAGGTTATGACCCCTGCCCCTCACATCTGGACAGGCAGCTGTGCTCAGGGAAGGGGTATGGCAATGAACTGATGTTTCTAGAAACAACTGCTATCCTTACAGGAACACTACCTTTCTTTTGCTCACCCCAAACCAGCAACATGCTTTCAAAAGATTTGCTTCTTGCCATTTCAGTAGCTCCTGAATCAAATCTGAATGAGATGCAATTGATTTGGGAGCAGTTTTCTGTAGCATCCAGCCAGCTCACTTCCCATCTGAATAACTTAGCACCAGGTTCAAAAGAGTTCATGGGAATTATTTAACATTTCACCCAAGAATGTCAGCTGTGGTGGTGGTTTTCCCCCTCCTAACTCCTTGATGTAGAAAAACAGGAAAGGCATGCTTACTTTCCAATAGAACATTAGCTTATCAGCTCCAAAGCACTCCAAACCATGGAGATAGCTAAAAACCCTAACACAATAGCAACAAACCCACAAACCCACCCACCTGACTGAAAATTCAATTCCCATCCATGCCCCAGCTAGCTTCTGCACACAGCAATCTCTTCTGCTGTGTCTCTGAACCATTACCAGCTCAGGTTCAACACTGCATGAGACAAACTCTGCTCCCAGCACACAGCTATTGACAAGTCTCCAGTTAATTCTAGCTACACTCAAGAAAGGAACACTGGTTTGATTCTAGTGCTTCCAAAGAGACTCTGGAGCTACAACATTGATTTCCCCTCCAACAGATGCTGGCTTGAGGTTACTTCTCAGCTAAGGTGGAACTTTGGTTTTTAAGAGGTGTTCTTGTATTGCAGTTAGCAATCAGCTTCTCAAGAGGGCTCTCAGTTATGGCCCAGGACTCCACTCTGGACATTTTTCAGCCTAGCTGCCACTGAGGTGCTACAGCTTCTCCTCAGGAGGAGCTGCTCTTTACTCCATCAGCCTATGGTGCAACCTTTCTGCTGCCCACTGAGGAACACCAGGGCTACCAAGGGATGGGACCACTTCCTAATTACTTGGGAGTCTCCAAAGTGAACACCTTCAGCACCCTATTCTGTAGATGGACAAAATTCTTCTCAATTGCATTTCCTCTTGGTCTTTTCCTGAGACTATCTAGTTAGCCTTGTGACCTCAAACACAGCTCCCCCCAAAAATCACATTTTAAGGCAAATTAAACAGGACTTTGAGAAACTGTTCTAGTCCTTATGCACCTGTTCCAAGCAAAACAATCCAGGACAAACTGTAATCTGCTAACCAGTGTGACTCAGAAGGAAGGAAGGAGACAGAGGCAGCTCTGGAGGCACCTCAGAGGCATTGTTTGCACTGAAAACCTGTTGCAACCCAAGCTATGAAGTTACATACCCTCCTTTGAAGAGGAGTGAATGTACTTTGGAAAACAAATTTGATTAAATCTCTGGCTTTAGACTGAATTTAGAGAGGCCATTCTTTTCATTGCAAGAGCCTCCTCATGCTTTGCATGAAAAAGAAACTCTTAGAACAAAGTGAAACTAAATGAGCAGGGAATTTCTGCACCTTCTCACATGCCAGAGCAGCCCCAGGTACCAGGGAGCAGCTGAACCTGCAGCCTCACTTATTAAACATTACCTGCAGGGCCATTAAACTGCTTTTCTACTGGAAACACCAGACAAATTCCTGAGAGGTCACAGTGTAGAGGATTAACTTGACCTTTTTCTCCAGGCCATGGTACATTGCTGCTCAAAGCCATTCAAATACAAACCTAAATGATATTGGCTGTTCTTCTAGTGTCCAATGTCACTGTTACCCCTTTAACAGGGGAGGTGAAGAGTGTCAGTCATCTACCTTACTGTCACTTTATGACAAACTCTGGAGTTAATGGGTACTAGAAAAAGCAGAGTGATGATTAAGGTACTCCAAAGCAGACATGTGAACCCAGCAACTGAAAACACTGGTCAGCACAAGAAGGAGAGAAAAAGGCTGAGTTACTGCTTTACACTCTTGCTCTCTGTGCCTGTTGCATGCAATTCACACAACAACTTTTGCCTGTTCTTCTAAATATGCTTCAGCAGCTCCTGCAAATGACAATACACACTCCTGGGCCACTGCTTTTTAATCCTCTGCCTGAAAAAAAGTCAAATACTGAGAACTTGGTCAAATACTGATTTTACTCAAAGTCACTGCTTGCCTTCTGGCAAGCTACGATTTCCTTCCCAATGTGTTCTGCCAGTACACAGTCACCTAACCTTGCCCTGCAGTTGTGATGATGGAAGAGGCCACTGTGACCCCCCCCAGAGCACTGCCAGGTTACAGTTCAGTTTCCTCTGCAAAAGGAATAACCACACAGACAGAAAAAAGTATTTACTCTCCAGATAGGCCAGGATATTTCAAGCATGAACACATCTGAAAGCCCTGATCAGAAACTAAACCACTTTTGAAGCCTCATTACAGGAGTTACAAGAAAAGGCCTCATCAATTTAAACACCAGGCAGCACAGAGGCAGAAAACCCCTTCAAAAATGCAGCTCACACTTCCCCCTGATACCTACCCAGAGAGGATGACAGGGGCAAGGCAGAAGCATTAGCACAAATGATTTCTCAGGTTAGCAAAGCATCAAAGCTGTTAATGTTTCACTTCTTTGCTCTGGCTGAAAAAGACCAGGAGCATGCTGCTGAACATTTTAAAGCACATCTGCTGCTCAGAGAGGCTTCCTGACACTGGGGTTACAGCTCTCCAGTGCTGGGGGCTGGCTTTAACAACTGAGAGGCTACCACAGAATGCCTGAGCTGTAAGGGACACTTAGCACTGCTCACACAAGACAGGCAATGTATCACACCCCAGGGATTTAAACTGCTCCTCGGAAGGCTAGCAGGGACACAGATGCTTCCCTTTAACCTTCCTGTCCTGCCTTCTCTAAGGTATTACTGCTCCAGTGGGTGTCTGTCTAGCACTCATCTTCTGAAGCAAACCAGACAACAACCAAAAAAAGCAGGGGGACATGGACAGGGCAAAGAACTGCCTAGGGTTTGCAGCAGAAACCATGTTAGCTGGAACACAGAGGCCCCAAACTTGGCCCCTCATTGAAATAAGTTTTTTCTTTCTTCTGTAGGTCACATTGAATACTTTAAACTTTCAGATAAATCTGAATAAGTAAATAAATCATCCATTCTGACTTGGGACCAATCATGAGTATGTTCTGCCTAGGAGACCAGGTTAGAAAAAGCTAAATTAGACTGCAAGTGCTGTAAGAAGACTCAGAAAACACAGCTGCTAAGGTGCATGCCTCTGATTCTTTACAGCTGCTGGGAGCCAAGCTAGACCAAACATCCTGTGCAGATCTCCCTTCTCAGAAGGAAAGAGCAAGATACAAAACCCCAAAGTCTTACCCTCCCTTATTTTAACCCTAGAAAGCTCATACTTGTGGTCTCTTCCAACCTCAATGACTCTGTGATTCCGTGCCTTGCACCTTTTTCCATAAGGTAACCTATGCACAAACCTCAACCTAAATGAAGATGAATTCATTAAGAATTCATTTTAACATTCCAGCACTAAGATTGTTTTATTTTATGTTCCAATCTGAAGACAAGAACAACTCCAGGAACAGAACCACGTTCATTTAAGAGATGAAGAATAACTTAGTAACACTGCAGGAGGATAATGTCCTACAACAGGTCACAGAGGCATAAAATTCTGCACATTCACTCTACATTCCTGCTAACAGACCAGGGTGCAAGTGAGAGATTGTTAATACCTTGCTACACAGGGGTAGAGAGCAGCAGGAAACCCCAACTTTTACACTCTGTTTCCCTAATCACCAGTAAAGCTGGGAAAAGAAGGTGCACTGTAAGTATAAACCCAAACCAATTACTTCTGCTCTCCTGTCAGTGGACATTTTGCACTCCAGTACCTACAAGAAAAGGCTCCAGGAAGATTCTTTTCACCATCTCCTCGAGCATGATCAGCAGAAGACAGAGCTGTTCCCAGAGTCAGCTGTTGGTGCTGGACTAGCTCACAGTAAATATCTTATAAATCAAGAGCAAAAGAGCTTTTATTCTGTCAAAACGAGCTCAAGTGGGAAGAAATACATGAAATCTGACCTCTCCCTCCAAAAAGCTCTTTTGGTTGCCACCAACAAAAGCAGGTCCTGTTCCCAAAGCTCCCACCCAGCAGGCTGAGCACTGCTCAGCTTATTGAATGAATAGTCCTCCCTGCTTACCCCACCGGAGGCACAGCGAGGCCTCTTCCAAAGGGGGAAAAGGGAACAACAGGGAATGAAATGCACTGGGGAACTACTGCTCTCCACGGCTGCCAGATACAGGGCACTGGAGACTATCAGCAGCCATCTTGGAGACTACCGCCAGCCATCTTAAGAGACTATCGCCGGCCATCTTAAGAGACTACCGCCGGCCATCTTGAGTTGGAGACTACCGCCGGCCATCTTAAGAGACTACCACCGGCCATATCGCCGGCCATCTTAAGAGACTACCGCC
>VWZX01008820.1:282651-319769 GCA_013399015.1 Galbula dea
GAGACTACCGCCAGCCATCTTGAGCTGGAGACTACCGCCAGCCATCTTGATTTTTTCTTCCCCAGTTCAAGTAGTTAAAAGATCCAAGAGCCCAATTAAAACCAAGCCAAAATAAACCAACCAACCAACAAACCCACTCCTACAATAACAACAAAGAAACCCAACCCCAACCCCTCCCCCCCCAGTTATTAATACTGGAACCCATCCAATGACCTCTGACTCGCAGCAGTCATGCATCCAATTACCAAAGCAAGTGGCTGCTCTGTGTATCTTCAGTTAAGAGTTCCCAGTCACACAATAATTTCACCTCTTTTAAAGAATAATTACAGCCACTATCAGAAATGGTGCAGAATAAAAACTAGTATTTGAGGTAGATCTAAACATTAAGCTGCTTTTGTCAGCTGGGTAGGTGCCAAGACCCATGCCAGGCTTCTGCATTTCCAGGATTATTTACATCTATCATAGTTCTCTCTAGATACCAGTGAGTCTCATTTAAAACAATAACCATTTAAGAAGACAAGAACTAGCACTGCCAAAATATAGCTTTTAAAATGCTGCTCAAAGGTCTTCAGCAATGGCAGTCCCACTGAGGACTTCCAAGTGATGCCTGGATGTTGTCCAGGCACAGAAAATACCACAGCAAGAGTGCACTCACCTAGGCTGGCATCAGCCTTCTGGTTGTTTCCCATACTGCAGGCAGGACATGTCAACAGAGGAGGACAAAAGCTTGTCTATTAAGAGCAGTAACACTACACTAAACTATCTATACTATCACTAAAGCATAATGGTAGATAGAAGAATGGATTTCATTTTCAGCCTGGAAAAGAGGCAGAGTCTGGTATTTGCCAGGAAAAAAAAGACAAAAGCCCAGCACCCTTAATGAAGAGACCAAAGCCTCCTAAGTGATTTGTAAACCAAATGGTAACTTATACAATTACCAATGAAGAAATGCATCTTTTATTGCTGATTTAGCTCACTGCAAACAACTTACACCTCAGAAAATGAGACTTTAACTGGAAGCGAGTGACTAGTAAGTCCACCATGAATAATCCTGAAGTATTTGAGAGGCACAAGTTTACTTTTGGACATTTCTAATGCTTGCAACCCCCCAATACATGCAGAGGCTGTTCATAACTTGCCTTCCATCTATATAGGACCTTTCCCACCGAGCTGGGCAGAAATGTCCCAATTTTGCTGAACTGCTAGTGTATATAGAATGCACATAAATACAAAACAAAGTTAGAAGCTCCAAAGCTGCTTCTTTACACACTAAGTTCACTAAACTTGTTCAACATGAAGCTTGTGTGTTCACCTAAGTAAGAAACAGCTATGCTGTGGGTATCACTAGCAGTTAAAAATACACAGAGAGCTTCCTTCCAAATTTGTCCCAGGACTACTCTTAATGCAAAGACAGAACAATCTAGCATTATGCTGCAGATACTAGAGCTACAGCCTCAGAAGGTGGACTCTAGAGAAGACTACCACTACAGCTTGTTCAGCTTCAGCACTTCTGATCACAAGTGAAAAGAGTATTTCAGTCCAACTTGAGACCCAACTGCAGCCCAACAGCTCAGAGTCAACACTCCTGGCTCACGGTTTCCAAATGCTTTGGGCCAGTAACAGTCACAGTTCCACATAACTGAACATCCCTTACACCAGAAGGAGGGGGTGTGGCATTATGGGATGGCAAAATCCTACAGTAAGCTTGAAAGTTAAGCAGCCTGAGATTGGGCAGTGTCTGAACTACAGCCATTTAATCACAGCTGGGATCTGACCTCTTTAATTTTCATTTCTTTCCATCATGCATGCAAACAATTACAGAACTTTTCTTTCAGGGGAGCCTTGACTTGCTGACTGGAGAGAAAGAAAGGAGTTCAAAATGTGCAATCAGAACTTTACAGAAGGTAAAGCTCCTTTCTGCTAGGCTCTTGACTCCATTTTAACCTCCAGGAAATTCTGAAAAGAAATCAAAGAACCAAATTCTACCCAGTGACTCTGGCACAGAATTCCTCCAGGGAGTTAAGCTGTTCCTACTCATATTTATTTTCAGGATGTTCAAGTAGGTAAATTCTTGGGTCCCCACTAGCAGAAACATCCAATACCCTTGCAGTTCCATAAAGGTAGGGAGATCTGTACTTGCACTGTTTAAAGCATCATAAAAATAGATGCTTTGGGGGAGGGAGAGCTTCTCAAAGTGACTCCCAGCATCTGTGAATGTGTGACATTTGTGCTTTAGATTCTTATCTCAGTCCAGTGAACAAGAATCTCAACACCTTGGCTCACAGAAATGTCAAGATAGTAAATGAACTTGTTCTGTTGAAGCACTAGGGGGCTAATTAGTTCTCTGAAGAAATTCTATAAAGGAAATCATGACTCTCTCCTCAGGTCAATGTGCAAATGCTGTAGGAAGAAGATACAGGGGATGCCAGAATCTCTTCTATTGCTTCCTCTTAGCACAGTGAATGAGGTACAACTCTATGGAAACATCTTTATTGTGTTGTAGCCAAAAATCTGCTCCTTATTTCCTACTTCATAGTGAGGGAGGTTACCATTAGAACAGCAGTGACTGTGGTCCATGCAGAACCCCCAGTTCCTCACATCAGAAGAGGGCATCTGCTTGAAGGAGATATTTTCAGTAAGCAGAGCTTACCTAGATGACATTTAAGGACCTGTGATTTAACCAGGAGGTTAGGCCAGTAGTCTTACACTTCCTTGTACTCTTTAATCCTTTCAGCATAATGAAAAGCCAATGATAGTGCACACACAGACTGGATTCATCACTATAGCACCTTCACCAGTCTTGTCATCTCCTAAATATTCAGTGCCAGATTCAGCCAACAGGCTGTGCTTCCTGCAAAGGGGAGGAACAGACTCTTACACCTTCAGTTACTGAGAGGCAGTTATTTTGGGTATCTTCTCAAGAAAGGCCTTATCTACAGCCCTGCAGTTCTCCAGCATAAGATTCCCTCCTCCTCACTTAGGAAGATTCATCTGCTCACAAGAAAGCTTAAAGCCTGCTGGGAACTATTTTAACCTATTATCCTCCCTGTGTAACAATTATTATGTGATATTTTGGTGTGATCACAGGAACAGAAAAGGAAGAAAACTAAAGGAGGATCTTTTCTGGCCAAAGTTTTCCAATTAGCCCAACAGTTTAAAAGTTAAATGCTAAAAACTCCCTTTCCTTCCATGTAAAATCCTAACTTCTGTATCTCCAAAGGAGACAGTCATTACACTTTTCACTTTCCACCTACTTATTACTACATGTGGACTCATTTATGCACAATGCTGGGGGGTTTGTTTGCTTTTACAATAATAATAATAATAGAAAAAGTAAAGTTGCAATTGTATTGACTGAATTTCCATGAGTAGCTTGCCCTCTGGTGACTAACTTCATGAGAACATACAGGACTTGTAAGAGAGGGCTGAAGACTGTTATGAATAAAGGCAGACTGGACTGTTTGCAGGCTCCACAAGAAACACCATTCAGAGCTTTCAAATCAATGGCATGCATTAATTGCAACACTGCAACCTGATGTCATCCAAATTAAGAAGAGAAACAAAGTGAAGGAAAGCTACAGTGTTGAGAAGATGAAGAACAGAACTCTTAACTGCAGAAGAGCCACAGAGGGGAAAGAAGAGAACTGAAAGCCCAGGATTTTGCCTAAGACTGATGAGAGCTAAAACAAACTAGAGAAGCCAAGGGTCCCTCACAGCATCCATTCCTCAAGGCAAGTCCAAAAAATCAGCTTATTGTCTTAGTAAGGGCTCTAGAGCCAGAAATCCTCCTTCTCTGTATCACCCACATGTGATGGTGGCCAGACTACTTGGACATGCATCCTGGGGGGCTGGTGAGTAGATGGGGGCTGAAAGTATAAATAGACAAAATCAACCTAGTTCCCTATTTTGTGGAAGAAAATTGCCTTCCTCCTCCATAAGATCTGACACTAATTTGTAATTTGTTTCAGTAAGGTGTAAATCTGCATTACATACAACCAAAGGATCAAGCTTCTATCCCAGAGCTTGGCCAATTTACTCAGCCTGAGGGCCTCTTTCCTTTTTAATCTAAGAGGTGCTAATGGCAGGCTCACTTCAAGCTGATTTGGAAGAGGAAAAGACAAACATTGCCCTTCAAAACAACCTTTTGTTTCCCAGACAGGGCTCTAGCTTCACCTCAGCTCCTTAGATGACCACAGTTACTGCACTGAACATCATCTCTGGTTTATCTTCACACACCTCCCAGTGAAGCAGGGAAATATTGCCATCTCTCAGGAACTGACAGGCAACATAAGTGGAAGACAAAAAAAAAAAGCCACTTGTCTAGTAGCACAGAGAGATGCTCATTGCCTGTGAAAAGGAAACTGTCTCAAGCTCCTAGTTAGCTGTCTAGCTGCTAGATCACATTCCTTTCACATCAAATGGACAGACAACTGAAAAATCATCAGTTACATTTTGTTCTATTATGCAGATGATGTTTGTCCTGCACACCTCCTTACCCACCAGCTTAAATCACCTTTCTGAACAGCTATGCTTCCCTTACACCTTGCTGCTGAGTTAAAACATGTTCACAAGGGGAGGTTTTCCTTGGTCTTGCCTTGCTTGTGTATGCAAGGGCTGTTGAAACATTGTCTGAGTCAATCACCATGAGTGTTCACCTCCATTCTTCCTCAGTGCCCTCAGCTGAAGGTTGGTGGTGGACAGGAACTTCTCCCCTTGGAAGATGCAGAAGTGTGGGGAGCACATTCAAGTTAGAGTGAAGAGAGGAAAGGAACTGCTGAGGCTGGAATGGAAGAAACAGCTGCAAAGCAGATTGTTAGCTTCTGAAATTGTTCTTGTGTCTTGCTTGAATTCACCAGGATGTTTAGTCAGGGTAAAGATCAGTAGAATGCTGGGTAACTGCTGCAACAATCAAAAGCACTGATGGTCACAGAGGTAGCCTTCCCAGTTCCCTCCAGATGGCAGAGTAACAATGAGCCCTTCCTTGCAGCGCCCTAGCACATAAGCTCAGCACTCCCACTGAATAAGCACTGCTCCTAGACCCCTTTCCTTGCACAATGTGTTTTCAAACCAGCTCTTTTACCACATGACACTCTTCCTGCCCTACATCAGCCTCTTGGGCAGCAGTACAA
Organism: Galbula dea; assembly: GCA_013399015.1. Classification (NCBI taxonomy): domain Eukaryota; kingdom Metazoa; phylum Chordata; class Aves; order Piciformes; family Galbulidae; genus Galbula; species Galbula dea. The sequence goes on from VWZX01008820.1 coordinate 287,781, forward strand.
AGGGAAAGGGAAAGGTTAGCTTCTAGTCCTGCCCAATTTTCAGGTGGCATTAGCGAGGAGACTCCTAGAAACCATGCAGCCGTTGAGAGCTAGCCCTGTGCATTCCCACCCCCTCTGAAGGCAGCAGCACAGAACCCTCCTCCAATGACAAGGCAGGATGAAACCTGGATCTGCATCCTGCTTCCCAAAGGATTGAGTTCACTGTTTCTAAAGTGTGCTCCCTGATCCTGACCTTTCTGCTCAGAGAGAAAGAGTTAAATCCTCTCTGGGATTTCCCTGGAGGCTGCTGGTCCCACGCAGAGGTGCCATGTTTTATTTAAAACATGCTCTCTCTCAGTAACTGCTTGTTCTAATTGGCAAGGCAAGGCTGGGTCCCCAAAGCACACAGCTCATTACATTCACTTTGGATTACCAAAACACCATGAAACAAACTGCATCCAAATGTACAAATGAACAGCTCAGGAGTGCACAGCACGGACACGGAATTAGACTGTAATATGGAACAAAGTCACCAGGGAGGCCAAGGAACAAATCACTAGTGTCTCTAGGAACTACAGAAGGTTTCCAAATGAGCAAATACACAAAGCAGAGCCCAGGCTTTTCTATAAATCAAGCAAATTGCTAAATGGGCAAAGAAAAAGAGAGAAACATTCCCTCCTCTCCTATCTTATGCATGCATTGATAGGAGAATGGAGGTACAAGGAAGCTCCAGAGATGAAACCTGTGGCTTGCACGTTCTGAATAGCTAACTGCTTTCACACTGCCCACATGCAAACATCATGGCCATCAGGACTTGTTCCTCATCCTTCTCCTTTTCACATCATCAGAGAACCTAGACAGAAGAGACAAATCCCAGCTGGTGTTTCAGCGAGTCATCTGGAAAGGTGCCCAGTCAGAATGTGACCAAGGTATGAACAGAACAGAAAGGAACTGGCTTTGCCATCAAAAGAAAACATACCAGGAAACAGAGCAATGGAAAAGTCACAATAATGCAAGTCTGAGGCAAAAAAAAGGGCTGAGCTCTTTGCTTGTAGCTCAATCTGTAGGAGAGGATTGGCAATCCTCTGAGAGAAGAAAAGACACTGACAACTACCAGTGATATCTTGTCAAGGCAGAGGGGAAAAAAATGAATTAAGGCTATTTGTCAGTCTTTTCAGGTAGCCAGTCCTGAGAAGAGTTAATGTTATCATTTGAGTGTAATTAATACTTTTAAGAAAGGAGCCCCAGCCCACTAGGCTGTGAACTTAGCAAGGTGCAACCCAGTGAAACAGCCACGAATGGCTGTGGTTTGCTGATAGGATTGATTGACTGTAAAATGTTAAAGTTCTTCATGAAAGGGCATTCAATTTTCCTAGAGTGTGTTGTTGAAAAGACACTTTCCAATGGGACTGGAAAAAACCCCTACTAACTTGTAGGTAGCAGCAGCCAGAAAGAAGACAAGTGGAAAAGGAAAAAAACCCTGTGCTCCTCAGTACACCCTGAAATGCCAGCAGGGAAAGAAATCCTCTTTCTTCTACTACAGACTGTACAGAAATAGCAATGCTTCATGAGTCTCCTCCACCAGTGCCTGCCTCTTCCCACCATTTCATATGGGGGAAGATGAAAGAGGAGGAAAAAAAGGAGAAAAATCACTGAGTAAATGGAGCCAGCAGCTGAGCCCTTGTCCCTGCTGACACCCATGCTGCACTGCTGTGCACACAAACACCTTCAACACAGCCAGGTTCCAGGCAGAGGAGCACTCTGCCTTCCACACAGCACCTCAAAACAGGAAAATCCCAGCAGTATGGCCACAAAACAACCTCAGTGCCCTGTATTCCATAGCTTCCATGCCATGAGAGTGCTGACAGGAGAACAAAGTGGAGCCCTCAAGTCATATTATCCTCATTTACCTCAAAATGGGATCTCTACTTAAAACTCCAGCAAGCCTAGGAAGCTGCCAGTGTCCTTCTCTCCCAGTTCTCCAGTGTACACTGACTGCTAGGAATATGTAGCATAAAGATCCTCCATCATTTTGGTGCTGGAATGATTTGTGACTGAACTAAAACAGTTACTGCTAAGCTCAGACAACACAACTCTACTGCAATTCACACATTTTCTCTTGATTTCTATTTCCCTGACACATTTTGAAGACAGGTCAGGCAAAAAGGAGTCAACTAAAAGCACACAAACCCTTTCCCAGTCCTCCCCCAAACTACTGCATGTTCTAACACACACAGATACCACCTTTTTATTTCTTAAATCCACAGCATGATGCATACTAACAGAACAAAAAGAACCTTTGTGGTCAGCAGTGCAAAAATCAAGCTTACAAATAAGTGAAGCTCAACTAAAGTCATTTATCCTTTCTTTTTTCCCCTCTGTTTTGCTTTTTTTCTTTCCCCTTTTAATTCCATTTCATGGTATTTGTCCTTCTCAAGCTCAGCATACATCCCATCTTTTCAAGTTGACCAGTTATGCTAAGACTTCTTTCCCTACAAACCTCCTTTTTTAATCATTCTTTGGGCACAGAGGAAAAGAAATTCAATGTATTGCAACCAAACCCTGTGTTCACATCTGGAATGTTCTAGTTTTATACTAGCAGGTGGTTTAGAAATTAGCAATCTCTTTGTTGCCACTGTAACCAGCTACCCTATTTTCCACAGGACTATTTAGCTGCAAGCCTGACTTGTCTAATGGAACTGGAAGATGAAGTTTGACTCCTTCCAAGTGCTAGCCAGTGAGGGCTGCTTTCTGTAGGGAGCAGTCCACCTACTTCAAAATACAAAGGCAGACATGACTACAGAAACCAATTCTAGCCTAATGAAGCAACAAATTGAGGCACCAGTTTCCATTAGGAGCCAACAAGGGGAATACCAGACTGAAAAAGAAACATTTTGTGTGCAGATCAAGAGAAGCACTAGGGAGGGTTGCTTCCAAACTGCTGCAAGTGCTTCCTGCTCTTCTAGCTAAGGACTAGATGTGGATTCACATCAGGAAGGACATGGAACATGCAAGCCCAACAAGTGTTTCATCATTCATTTAGGAATGAAACCTTGAGGAAGAAGAAGAGGGCTGAATAAAGCATCCTTTATCATACAACAGGATACAGCAAAGATGACAAAGGCTGAACCAGCAAGATGCAAGATGCCACCTGTGGAAATGGTTTCCAGTGAGCAAGCTGAAAGCTTGAGTGAGGACCAAGTTAGCAACTGATTAACAGCTAAATCTATTGAGGCAAGAACACTGATTTCTGCCAGCTGATGCTTCCAGTAGGTGTCATTACTGCCAGACAAGGCAGCATTCTAAAGAGCTCTCAGCATTTCCAAAGGCTGAGAGAAAACTCTTTTATTCAGGGGACTCTGAGGCACATAAACCCCCAATTTTATAAGCTCCAAAACCTGTGTGCCTTACACATGTCAAAATAGAGGTCTGCTCAACACAGCAGAAAGGTTAAGGTGCACAAACCCATGAAATGATTCTACAGTCAGACATCTGAGTTCAGGAAATAGAATAGGGAAGGATCTGATACTTCCAGAATCAGATGATACAGAGAAGATATTAGTGTATTACTTTTTTTCTCCCCTTTATCAGATCCTTCAACTTCAGGAGGATTAAAGAGACCACTGAAGTTACAAAACCTCATAGCATGGCACAAAGCTAATCATATGTATAGAAAATATATATATATGTGGTTCCAGCCAGTTCTTTCTTGACAGATGGAGATTAAGCATCAGAGATTCTTACTCATTCAAGATACCAGTATGGGAAGGAAAAAAAAAAGTGTCTGATTTCAGACTAAAAATAAAACAAACCCAGGAGTCAGAGCCCCCAGAAACTGAGAGAATTCTTGGTTTACATGGGGAAAGAATCTCCTCAGATTTAGTGATGCTTTACAGAACACAAACACACTGCATAGCTGGGTTAGGACAAGAGATGGAGATCCATCTCCAGAAGTTTCAACTCCACCTTCAGACAGAAGGGTTATGAAAGCAATTCCCAAATCCAGAATATCCTTTTTCTCTTCATCCAGTCTCCCAAATGCATTTCTCCACCAAACCACCACTTACCTTCAGCTTCACATACTACTGACCAAGCTGAACTCCACCTCCTGCCCTCCTCTTCCTATGCTGACAGCATCACAACACAACAGAAACTTCCTAGGCTCACAAGCAAAGGGATTAAATGCAGACTGCATTTCTTTGGGTGACTGAAGTAGAAAGTCCAGTTTTACTCTTTTCTGTAATGAAATATTTGTTCTTGACTCTGCAACAGTTTGTTCTGTGACAATTAAATAACAGGCACCAACTAAACTGGAGGTCTTGAGGTAGCAGGTGATGTCTCTGGGAGTGTGGAGAATTCTGGGCTGAGAGTCTACTTTGCAAAAGTGGCTTTTCCAAGGGGCTCAGTGGTCCTGTCTGAGGTTGACACTAAAAGTTTCACAAATCTAATGGGACCAAAGATAGATTCATAAAGCATACTGCTGAGAAATGTCACTCCTCCCTGGCCTGTACTTTAACCACTCAGAGCTGACAGTTTACCACACTGACAGGAGAGAGGCTGCATTACCAACAGACACTGCTGTGTCACTAAGGGACACACTTGGCTCATAATCTGCATTTTTTTTCTCACTTACTAGCCTGTCTTCTCACTTTTAAAAACCCCACACTTTATTGCATTTGTGTTCTGGATATGCAAGGAGTCTGAAGCCACTGGGCCCCAGCCACCTGAAGCACACACATATTCCAAGCCATTTAATACACAGGGTTGCAGTGGTGCTGGATCCAGAGACTTAGCAGCACTGCTAGCACGTGGTCAGCCCCAAACTGGAGCCAGAATGTTGTCAAGCACTTTGCAGAAGTACAATGAACTGGAAATTATTTCAGAGAGGCTCTTGAGCACTGCAGAGTCTGCAGCTTCCACTGGGCTTAAATGAAACATGTCAGGTATTCCTTCTTGGAAGGGGCAGATGGGTGAAGAGGCAAAGAGGGCTGCAGAGGCTCTAACTACAAGCTCCTCTCCAGTGTTTATCAACCTTTATTTGCAAGCCAAGAACCAGTCTGTGGCAAACAAACAGATTTATGGTGGTACAGAAGAGACTAGTGAACCTTCTAGATCTAGGTCAAAAGACAGGCAAAGGGTTGCAAATATCTCTGCAGCATCCAGCTCACTCTTGCCATAAAAAGCTGAATCCCTTAATCTCTGTAATAACTTCTGAAAGGTATTCCCATGTTTAATACAATACAATTCACAATTCCCAGTCTCTGGGCTCCATAATCTGGTTGCTTTTGCTGCTCATTTCATCTTTTTGATAGAGAAAATTCAGTGAATTTACTTTGATAATAAACTTTGAAAATCACAAGCATCTGGTCAAAGAAGACTGAGGAGGGATCTGATCTATGCTGATCAATACTGCATGGGTGAGGGTCAGGAGGCTGAGGACAGGCTTTGGTCAGTGGTGCCCAGGGACAGGACAAGAGGCAACAGGCACAAACTGGATCATAGGAAGTTCCAAGCTAAACACAAGGAGGAACTTCTTCCCTTTGGGGGTGGTGGAGCAGTGTCCCAGGCTGCCCAGAGAGGTGGTGGGGTCTCCATCTCTGCAGACATTCAAAGCCCACCTGGACACCATCCTGTGCAACCTGCTGCAGGTGACCCTGCTGTGCCAGGGAGGTTGGACTAGATGATCTCCAGAGGTCCCTTCCAACCCCTAACCTTCTGTGAAACAAGAGACAAAACTAACAGCCCCAAGCACTGCCCTCTGCTCCCTTCCTGTGCTCATGAACATCAGAGACATCAAACTATGACCATTGTTTCCAGTGGACAGGGAAGGCAAAAAGGAGAGAGGCAAAGAAAGGCTCATGCTCATGTATTTACAAACCTGCAGATAGTTCAGAAAGTCTGAGAAGCCAGTAAAAACCAGAAGGCTCCATGTAATAACTCAGATTGCAATGCAAACACAACAATGTTTTCAATCTTGCTGACTTCTTGCCCCTCTCCCTTGATCTATATAGAAAGGAAATGCTCTGCTGCCAGGTGCACCTGAAATGAACTTGTTTTCACAGCAGGAATAGTGGATTCTATCCCTTGGCTCTGCAAATAAAACCAAACCCAACCAAGAGTCATTGAAGAAAGTTACTAACCTTTCTCGTTGTGTGGATTTCTTTTCTCTACAAGAAAAGCAAAAAGGAAAGAAGAGTCAATAGAAATCATTCCCAGTTCTCCCCTGCATACAAATAGGCTGCAAACTATTGGAATCGGTAGCTGGCATATGAAAAGAGAAACCAGAGACAACTTCTGTCACATTGTATCTTTGGAGTGGTTCAAACAGAGAAAAAGATCTTCCCAGGGCTTACTTAGCCTCAAATGTTAGCTGTGGTGATGAAATTTAGAGGAACCAGAGTCTACATCTTTCAGTTCTGTGGCTGGAAACTCAGGATCCAAAAAAGATGTTACAAATATTGCAGTAACATCACCAAAAGAAACAGAAAAACCTAAACCCCAAACCAAACCAAACCCCAAACAACCACCCCAAGGAGAAAAAGACTTGTGTTGGAATGCTGCCTTTCCTTGTTGAGGGAATCCTGGTGAAGATCTAAAAAAAGATTAAATCTGCCTTTTTTCCATAATACTTGGGTTTGGCCCAAGCAGCAGCAGCAGCTTTTTAAGTTACTCAAACTCTCCCAAAGTCTTATTTCATTAAGGTAAACAGGCTGGAAGGAAAGGCTAGAACATTTCTTTTCATAAAGCAACCTTCCCTCCCCCCAAAATCACCCAAATATTTAGGTATCACCTTGTATTTTTACAACAGCAAACATGAACTTGAGCAGAAGTAACAGTGGTTCAGGAGAATTACACAACAGAAGCCACAAATGTTTCTTCTTGTTAAAAACAAACAAATAAACCCAACAATACCAGCAACAAGCCAGTAAAATGAAGCTCAAAAGCTGCTTTGCTTAGTGTCTGGTCTGCTGGCTGTGAAGTTTTGGGCACTGTTAAATTCAGAGTATGAGGGCTGGGCCATTTGGAGCTCTCTGAATCAGAAAATCCACATTTCTGAGGGCCATCACCAGAAGCTGTTTCCAGTGCTAATGTGAACATGACAGTTACACTGAGGCAAACCAAAACCCTAGAAGTTTGTTTCTGACTGTGGTCAGCAGGGAAAGAATACCAGGAAGGACTTGCACTTTCCTCAGTGCACCTTTGCCAGTAATCCATGGCCTTGGAAAACAGCCAGAGAAACACATCCAGCCTTTTTCTGAACAGCCTTGGCCACAATCTTGATTTTATTTTGATTATTATTTTATTTTATTATTATTTTAATGAACTGATGCTGAATCTGAACTCTGCAAGGCAAAATTCCATTTCTTTTTGGTAAAAAAAACAACAAAACTCAGAAAAAGCCTCAACATTTTATCCCAAAAAATCTAAACCTTTTGCTGTTGCATCTGTTCCCCCAAGAGAAATTAAGAATCATGAACTGTGACAGCTACAAATAAATGTACACTACTAAATAATACCAAAAATCTTTCAGAAAGGCAAAGGTAGGAAATGGTAACAGGAAAAGGTCACCAGCAGTTCCTAACATTACACAGCAGTAATGACCTTGCAGTAAGAAAATCCTAGGTTGCAATTAGAATGAGCCCACTGAGGAGCTGCTGCTGACCTGATGTTGAAGGGCTGCCAGTTAAGAACTGGAACAAGAGGTGTTCTAGACCAGCAGTTCATTCTGCAGCCATACCACATTTCAGAGGCTATTCCAAACCAAATCCTACCAAATTCCAAATTCCAATTCAGACTGAGACATTTTGGAAGTGCCCTCACCCACATGGGAGCTGTGCTGCCAGCAAGGCTCTGCAGTGGAAGGGTGTTAAACTCCAAGGTTTCTTTGGTGTGTTTACACAAGAAGTTCTTGATCAGCAAATCAAACTGAAGGCCCAGAGTGAGGAAAATCTGGTTACACAAACAGACTGAAGGAAGAAAAACCCATGCAGAAATGCTAAAGGAGATGCCCACAATGGGGTTTCATTCATCTAACAAAAACACCAAACCTTTTACTGCACTTACCAGCAAAGCATTTGGAACAGAGGTTCATAGTCTTGCTGGACCTGGGGCAAAAATAAAAAACACACAAAAAAATAGAGCTAAAAAATTCATTATCATTCTAACCAATAGAGGGAAGTTTTGGGGGGGGGGAATGAAGCAAGGGTAGAGAGAGGGCAAGAACCTAAATGGTTAGGAATCAAAGATAAGTAGCTAGCAGTGGCTGAACTAGGAATATGGACAGGGGGAAGAGGCTTCATATGGCAATCTCTTTCCAACTTAAGAGCTTCCAAAACATGACTTCCACACATTTACCTGACACATGAAATCAAGCTTACTCTCCCATTCAATGGATATGTTACACAGTCACTGGGCTCTTCCTGTTGCAGTAGGATAATGATGCTAGGCAGGAAAAGCCAACACATTCCACTTGAACATCCAAGTCCCCTTGGCAACAGCTCTGCAGGCCTGACCAATCCTGACCACAGCACAGCCAGAGAGATTCAAGTATTGCACTTACTTCTAAGGACACAGACAGATGTGCTCTTGGAAGTCTAGCCTTAATGTCTTCAGAAGTTATTACCTCAAGCTGTTCATTACTGCCCTTAGCTGCAGCCAGCAGTCATTTCCAATAACCTGGCTGCCTTTGCCCTGACATGGCCTGAGATAGTTCATGGGCTCCATTAGTGTGGCTCCTCTTTGAGGGCAGCAACCTTCAGCTGAGAGAAAAACAGCTGGAGAATGACAGCAGCATCTTAAGCCTTCCAGATGGCTCTTCAGTGTGCTGTTCTGCCACCAGTGCCTCACCCAGTCAGCAGGCTCACCAAAATAAGTAAATGAATACATAAAACACCCCCATGGAGGCTGTAGACCACTCTACTGCCACCATGAAACTACCCAAAGCAATAGACATGGGGAGGAGAAGTTCCTCCCAGTGTACAGACAGTTATCTTCTAACATCACAGTGTCTCCTTTACAAGTGAGCTGGAGATGTTCTGAAGAGTTCTCTGTGGTGAAATGTCTTCAGGTAAGAAGAACTGTGTTCCTGTGCACCCTGCCCACCCACCAGTGGATCTGCTCACTGCTCCTGAATCAGCTCTGCCATCAGCAAGCATGAACACCATCCTGAGCAGGCCTTGAAGTATGTATTGACAGGCAAGCTTGTACCAAAACTCTCTAGGCCCACAAGACCTTTTTGCCTTCTCAGGGCAGCCTCTAGCTGGAACATAACCATTTAGCCAAATGAATTGCATCTTTATCTTTAGGAACATGCATCAATAAAGCAACTGAGGCTACCCAAGCAGTTAGTTCCTCTTTCCAGCCAAACATGGATGGAATTTGGAGATGAGATCTGCATCTTACAAGAATCCAAACTGCTGATTGTGTCAAGACAAAACTCTTTCTTCTTGATTCATCATTTTTCCCAAGCAATTCTAACCCCCCATGAACACACCTATCAGAAGAAGAGAACCTTTCCCCCTCCCCAGAGGCTGCAAATGGCTGCTCTGAATGAGTTCCCAGTCAAAGTAAATCCAGACTGGGTCAGTCATCTCTCAGCATTAGTCACATCAAAACACCACAGATACTTTTTCAAGTCATGCACATTTGAAAGCTGGTTTACATCAGGCTTAAGAATTCTAGGAGAACACAGCTGACTGCAGATATGAGACAGAAGCATTTGCCAGCTAGAGCAAGAGCCACAGACACATGAAAGCTAGTTTTAAATGCAAACAGTATGTGCACAGGAGAAAAGTTAATTCCCAGGAAAAGAAAAGCAGAAGAGCATTTGTAGCCATACAAACACATCATCAGGTTGGTATAAACCCAGAGACTGGGTATCTATGTTGAACACAGTCTGCACAGATTATCTACCTTCAAAAGAACTGCAATTAAAACCAGCATGGTGAGTCAACACCTACAGCATTAGTGTGCTGCAGTTCAGTACTCACTGCTTATGGGTTAGACCTTCTGGAGCAGCTCAATATGCCAGGCAGGAGCTTCTCTGCAAAGCCATTAAACCCCAGGGGCAGCAAAGAAAAAGAAAGGCAGAGTTCAGATGGTTCATATTGATGACATTGGAATGGGCAATGACAAATGGTTTCAGGGGTATAAGCAACCATCTCAACCAAATCAATCCAAAGCCTGACAGAATATTTACTTCTCAGTACAGCACCCATGGAAAACACCCCCACCCCCACCACACAGCTAGGGGAAGGAATTCAAAAGGCTGCCAGTTACTCAGACCACACAAACCCAGGTCTTCTGAAAGGCCAGTGCTGTAGGACAAGGGACCTTCTGAGCTAAATCACTTTAGTGTCACACTTCTCAAGGCTCACTTTCTTCCTGATCCTTCCCCATGGTTTTTAAGGCATTCAGCTGTCTGAGGCTGCTAGGTAAGATGGGAATCTCAGCACTGAGTGGCTTCTAGTTTCCAGTCCCTTAGTTACTGCAGATCCACCAATACTAACCCACAACTAAGAAAATGGCTGTTTTAGTAGAGACAGTAACAGTATTGACCAACAGCCAGCTCCTTTTGGAAAATGCAATATTTAGCAGAGTAAAAGCTTTACAAAACAAATGCACTAAGCAGTTCATGTCTGTCAAACTTACAAGGTATTATCTGAGAGTCATGTCAATGTCTGCCAAGTCAAATGCATTTTGGACAGATCTTTGCTTGCAAATCCCTCCTCTCATTGCTAGGAATTCCTCTTTACAGCAGGCAAAGGCTCTTTCACCAAACTCTTACAACTGATCAAACCTGCATATTACTGTTTTCTCTACTAAAGAAATCTTATTAACCACACTGCTGTCCCACATTAAATACTTCCCAGTGACTCCAGCACTAACCAGACACTCCCACTGCCAGGCAGGAACACCAAAACATAACATTTATTTGCTCCTGATAGCCTTTTCAAATATATCATACATTGGTAATATCTGGGGGTTTCTGAGGTAGTTTTATTTGAAAGACTCAAGGCTCTAAAGCACCAAATAGCCCTGCTTCTACACCAGATGAAAGATATGGCCAGAGCAGCTAACTCTATGTAGAGCAGGTGACTTCTAAGGAAAGCAATATATTCCAAACTTCTAGGAATATACAGTAAAAACATGAGTGCAAAGGTGAGGAAGGCACAGTGAAGCTAGAATCCAAAGTCAGTCCTGGCAGTGAGAATTGCATGTTTTAGACTGCCAGTCTTTTAGGCTGACATCCAACATTCCTCCACCCTGCTGTCCCAGGTTGGGAATATTCAACATGTATCTGACTCAGATATCAACCCACCTTGCTTCTGAACCAGACACATTCAGCTAATGACCAGATTTCCCCCCTAAAAGTCAGCTTCATGCTTAGCAGCACCTAACCCAGACTTACTGCAGTATACATCTGATACAAACAATGTCCCTAGAAAGCCAGCTTGATACTGAGACTTTACAATCTCCAGTTGCACATAACTTAAGCTGGTATTCAGAAAGATATTCATCTTTCTGGATAAATCAAGTCAAGTAGAGTGGTATTATCTCTGAGGCAGTGCAAGGTTGAACTCCATTTGAAGGCACTTCCACCTGTCAAAAGGAAACCATTTAACTAGAGGGTGACACAAAATTATTATGTAGATTGGAAAACACAAGGTGAAGCCAACTCAGAAGGTCAAGTGACAGAGCAAGTTAGATGCAGAGGACACTTCAAGCCTGCTAGAAAACCCCAGAGGCTGCAGAACAATTGCATGCAGCAGCTCCACAGGGCTCAGTCTGATACAAGTGTAGGTATTAAAAGTGCTTCCAGTGCCAAAGAAAAAAAACCATTCCCTCAGTAACACAGCCATGAAAGTAGCAGCAGTGACACAGGGTCTCTGAAAGGGGAAGAGATTTACAGAATGGGAACTCCTGGAACTTAATATATTTATATGTTAAGTCATAAATAAATTACATGTAAGGCTAAAAACAAAAAGCCACATTTGAGGCTGTTCAGGCAATCATCTCTACTTGCACCACTGTGCCTACTACCCTCCATAGCAAATGAAACTGTGAGCTGCAGATAGCTGCACCTCCAGACCAACATAAGGCCCTAGCTTCAGTGAGATCAACAGCTGCATCTCCAGCTAAAGGTGCCTAATGCAAAGGGAGAGCCAGCCAGAGGAATCAAGGATCAAAAATAATGATATACAACTGATTAATAAACTGAAGAGACTGCTCCCCACTTTCATCTGTACCTGCAGTGCTTCCTAACTTCCTCATCCCACCTCTAAGAGGAAAGAAGAAAAGCAAAGCCAACCAGAAACCCCAAAAAGTGCTGTCAGCTTAACTCCAGGCAAGTGACAAAATGCAGTTCCATCTGTATTAGGATGTCTCCTGCACTTTTTAAGGTAAAAGGGAACTAGCATTATTAGAGTTAAGTGCTCACCAATTGCAAGATCATGCAGCTGCATCAGATAAGTAAATATTCTAGTAAAGGCATATATTCTCCATGCCTGAAAAACAACAGCAGAGTAATAGCTATTCTTGCAAATAATTGCTGTTCAGTTGTCTCTTCAGGATGGAAGAGTAAGGAGTCTGCAGACAAAACTGCTTTCCCATAGCACGCAGGCATTAGCTCTTTAATTCTAAATCTCTTGGAGCAGATATGCTAATTAAGCATGACTGCAGAAACACAGATTCTTCATTTTTATTGGGAAGAAGGTTTTCCAGCAGAACTAGTAACCATTCAGAAGTTCCTGTGACTTAGGAGTAGGAAAACCTATCTGCTTCAGTGGCACTGTAATTGCCCTGGTGATTAAATGCAGCATGTTAAATGCTCCTTGGTTCCCTTCCAGCACAGCACTGACAGGGGGATTGCAGTGGCACTCAGCAGAAATAGATCCTAACCCCTGAATGATACCTGTCCAATGCTGGCAGGGCCAGTGTGCTTGAAAAACATTCATGTCCTATGAATCATGGCATTAATTAGTTAAAAATACAAAAAGCTTCCTCCCTGCCCATTCAGCACCCACAGCTTCATGTATTTGGCAACACAGGACAAGCAGACATATGTTAAATGAGTGCATTTCTACTACTGTAGTTAATGGTCTGTCACCATTTCCATTATAAAGCAATTTTCAAAGGTTTATAACTCTGCTGAAGAATTCACTTTGAGCTGGATCCTGGCACACAGCAAAGTCCCTGTCTGGTTACTTTCATCCAACCAGTCCAGAAAGATTATTTATCATTCAAAGAAAATTGATCCAATTTTTTCTTCTCCTTAGACTTTCCACCATTCCCTTGGAGCACACAGTGCTTCACCTTGTGCAGGGAGGAGGTTAATTGAGCCTGGGTTAGGAAGAGCCTCAACTGTCCTCTAAGAGTTGTGTCTTGCACTCTGCTTCTGAAGAAAGCCACCCTGCTTTTCTACAGCACTCAGAAATGACCTCATTGATTTCATCTATGCTGCCTATCTGGTATTTATAGTTCCTCCTTGATTTATGATCTTGCTAAGGGCTTTTTGGACAGTTTAAATAATTATCCATCATTTTTAGACTGAGGAAGCTCAGTTCCTCTTCAAGAACTATGCATGTCAAACTCTTTTCAACTGAAAGAGCAGAAGTGGAGCCTGTCAAATGCAGGTGGACCTGTAAAGAACTTGGCAACCAAAAACATCCAGATAGACTGAGACTTTTAAGTGAACCAAAATCAGAAATTCAGTGCCTCACAAATGCAGTCACCATCCACTACTTCATCAGCTGTTCTCTAGCCATGTGCTCAGTGGTAAGAAATCTCCTGCACTTAGAGAAGTGGCATCAGTAAGGTTTTACTGTTACTGGTACTCCCACAGCTGGGTTTGCTTGGACAATAGAGGAGTATTCTGGTTCTGGACTCCTCCTTTTCACCATGAAAAAGTGTCACTTATCATCTGAAGCTTTTTGTTAAGCAGCTGAAAGTGATGCTTCAGTTAGGGAGCCACAGGCTGGGATGGCCCCCATCAACCTGACCTCACCTGGAGCTCAACTGGAGGCTAAGCTTTATCAGAGTGCAGTGTACTAGGGCAGTGGCCTTCTGGCAGCCCTCCACACCCAAAAGATTTGCTGGCCCATCCCAATGAAGTAGCTCTATCCTGATGTCTTATCTTCCTCAATGGTTACACTACAGCCTTCTCTTCCAGCCCTGTTTTAAATAGAGACCCTGAAGTGTTTGGGTGACAATAAGGCCAGAGAGGAGCACAAACAGACAAGAGGAGGAGGTGGAAATGAGGAAAATCCAGAGCAAGAACTCCTACAGAAGATATCCCAAGGCTCTGACCCACAAGCACTAAGAGTTCCAGTGGAAAGCTTCTCCACAATGAACACCAGAAGCTGCAGAGAATCCAATGCATCTCAAGCAGGGAGCTAGGCTGTGATTCAACTGGATTTCCAGCTGAGTGGACAAAGCTGCTGCCTTCCAGCCAAAGCTAACTGCTTCATATTCCCATGGACACATCTCCCTAGGCTTTCCTTAAACAACAAACTAAAATTCCTCAGCAGCCAAACCCTCCACCAAACATCCCTCTGAAACTCTGAATTCACAGTACTCCTCACAAAGATGTGCAGCCTAATACTTAAAGGACAGTAAAAAAAGTTGATATACTAACAGTCCAAGAGGTCTTTAGCAGAAAGCTGTGATCTAGCCACCTTCCAGCAACTCCTCAAGGACATGATTATTTATGTGCATTGCAGGTAATAACTAACACTGCCCCATGACAATACAATCATCTTCTTCAGATTTACAATATGAAATCATAGCAACTGTCTATTTTACTTCAGATCAGAGACTCCAATGCTCCAGTGATAAGCAGCACTCAAAAACCTATTCCATTTGTGTTATTCCTTTTACCACAGGGTGAGGGATAGAAACTAAACAGTAAAACACTCTCAGAAAAAAATAAAGAGAGAAGCTGGAAACAACCTCAAGAAAGTCTCCATTTTGATAGCTAATTAGCTACCAAGCCTCCCAAAAACCCTTACTGAAACACACCCTGACCTCAACAATTACATTTAGCTTAGGAAAGATCAAAACTTTTAATTCTGGCTCAATTTAAGCCCAGCATCTCTCTTCTTTATGCAAAAGCACAGAGAGGCATTAAACTTGTTTAAGCAAGTTCTTTTTCTGTGTCATAAAAATACTTGAAAATCCCTGGCATTAGACTGGTTGAATACTTTTGAATAACCAAACCCAACCCAAACCAAAACCCCAAAGCCTTGCAAAGTATTTCAAAGAGCTTGTGTGTTGCATGCATGTTAAATCACATTTACAGGGACTGTCAACCAGTTCAACAAAGGCTGTTGCACAGAATTACCAAAACACACTAACAATGGCTGGTTTAAGCACTGTGCCACAAACGTTAGCTCAGAAGCCAGCAGAACACTGTAAGATAAACTCCTTCCTTGCAGAGATCTACTTTGAATGTCTAACCAGTCAAACATTCCCCAAGTGAAAAGGAGTTTTAAAGGGTGACCAAGCCACATACAGAGAGAGAAAGCACTGGGAAGTGCACTGTAAACCAAAGGGAGAGTCAGAACCCCAAGAATTCTTTTGACTGTTGATTTCTGAGTTAAAGCACTGAGAGCCAAGTGAAGAAATCAAGCAGCCAGGAAGAAGAGGAAAGAGTATCCCCTTGGACAAAGCAAGAAAGCACTGCTGTTCCAGGACTGCTAAGGAGCTACATCCTCCTCAGCCATGAGCAGCTTCTCCAGAAGTGTATCTGACTTGCCCAGACCTCCCTAAGCCACCCCAAAAAGCAGCACTACCACAGAAGGCAGCACACTGCCTTTCTGCTGTACTATACAGTCTGCACTCTGGGGGTCTCTGCCAGTTTGCACTGAACACTTGCAATTCTCTAGGTACTCCAACATCTGTTAAACATTTTATAACTCAAACTATCAGCACACAAGGGTTCCTGCTGTTGTAACCACTGAATCAGCTGAACTACTAGAAACACTAATGAGAATTTACTGCATAAAGGAAATGTATTCCAGAAGCAGGTTACCACACTTTAGTACCAGTGGCTGAGCCACAGCAGGACCTACACCAAGTTCAGATCACTCCTCAGTCCTACAAAATCCAAGGGAAATCACAGCCTGCTTAACATCTGTATTGCAAGGCTGCACTGGGCACTGCTGCATGATCATCCAGCCTGCAATGGATAAATAAATATTTATATGTATCCATATATTTATTTATATAAATGGATAAATAAAGCTGCAGGGAACCATTATCACTCACCAAAACTGGACTGTCCTACTAAGAGCCTACCAGTAGTAGATGGCAACTACATGCAGTTCTTGATGTGGTGGCCTTGCATGTCATTCCAAGAAAGCAAAATGCTAAGTTATTAAGAGAAACAGGTTCAATTCTAGCTTATTACAGGATTCAGTACCACACATGTAAACTAAGCCAGAAAACCTCCCCAGTAAATAAAAATGTGAGTCATGACACCAAACAGTATTTGTTTGTCTCCTTCTTACACTGCTTTACAAGAGTTCTGGGCTGGTTTTTTTCCTGCTGCTCTTTTCAGCACAAGAACTAGCAAATCAGGAGATGGGAAAATGAGCCCACTGAGGGTATTGTTCCCTCCTCCCCCCACCCCCCAGAAAACAACCCCAAACTCCACACAACCTCACACACAAAAAAGCCATGAAACCAAACATGAATATTTAATCCATTTAAAGAGAATAAGAGAGGCATTCACAAAATGCTTGAGCACTGCTGAAGTGAACAATATTGCATAGTTCAACTCCCTTCCTGCTCCATCAGCAAAGGTCTGTCAGAGCTCCCACTTCTGCTCTGGAGACTTTATTAAATTCAACAGAAGCCAAGAAGTGCTTTGACAATCCCAGCAGTTTTACTGATACATTTCAAAGCCTTTAAGTGTCTCTAGAAAGGTTAAAACAACAACAGAAAAAGAAAAGAAGAGACTTTCTTTCAGCAGTCCCTTTTTAGAAAGGAAGTGGCTCTGGCTGAAGCTTCAGACTTCAGAATTTAATGTTCCTCAGAAACTAACTTCATGGCTCTCCTGAGAAGCAGAATTAGCAGAATTGCTAGACACTAATAAAACTTTTGACATTCTCTGCATCCCTCAAGAAATGACCAAACTTGGTTTCTCTACATCCTAAAATTGAAACCCCAAAAGATCACACAGCTTCCTTCCTAAAGCCAGCTACACAGATGACATGTTTGAGTACAAAGTGCTAAGGCTCAGGGCTCCAATAGAAGTGAGATCTATAGCTCATCTATATGTGTAATAAAAGGGTACTTTCAGTATCAATTAATGGCTTGTGAAACATGTCTGGAAATCCTAAGCTGGCTAGGAGCAGTCCAAGAGACCTAACACTTCAATGGTAAAGCTCATGCAGCCAGCTCTTGCTGTTTCTGTAATAAACTGTGAACATCCCATCCCAGAACAGCCAAGAAAATCCAGAGGTCTCCTCAACAACAGTGATAGAATGGTGCAAAGAGAAAAACAAATAGCTTTGGGCTGAACTGCCTCTTTCCTCTCAGCTGCCAAAGGGACAGACTGTCACATTCCTGTCTTCCCTTGTACTGCTTTTTGTTCCTTCAAGGTGAGCAGCTTATTTTGAGTCATTCCATTGAGGTGCAACAGCAGTATTACCTGGTTTGGGGCTGGTTTTGTTTGGTGGGGTATTTTTTGCCTTTTGAAGCTGACACCTTGCACTAGCCAAAGGAACACTGGGGTCTTCACCCAAGTGAAGTTTCCCTGACACACAAAGCAATGCCCTTTACATATCAAGGCCAAAGGTTTGGAAAACTTTTACCTTACCATTATACAGCTGAAGGTCAGTGACTGCAGCCAAACTTCTGGCCTTTATACTATACAATACAATAAAACAGCTGCATGATTTAACACATGGCTCTTAAATAATTCACAGGTGAGCCTGGGGAAAGCAGACACCTCTCAAAACATTAGCCTTCTCCAGAAAGCTATGTTGTGTGAAAGCCTGAGATTCTATCAGTGCTGCATGTAATCACAACAGCAGAATGTGTGTGGATAGAATAATGCACTGTTTTCATTACTGACTCATCTCCCAAATTTCTGAGGTTGTTCAAACTATCCTGTATCAACCAGCACCCCCTGGAATGTCAGAGCTTACAGCCTGCCTGGATACAGGGACTACTTTTCATCCAGTGCAAGCATCCACACCACACTGGCCCTAAAGTGGCCTTTTTGGGTGCATGTGTCAACCATTTATTATGGCCAAAACTGCTGGTGAAAGTAAAAATACTCCAAATTGCTTCTAAATTCATAGCATTGAATGTTAAACATCCATACTAGTGACAGCTATGGCCCTTCCCTCATTGCCCTGCCACCTCTCCTCTGAATTTAACAGCAAAGTATGTGAATGTGAGAACCTGCTGAGTCACAGTACCTAAACTTAAGTTGTATTTTAGACACCTTTTTTTCCCCCCATTACAATCATCTAAATTATCCCCCCTAAACTAGTCACTGTGTTCACTTCCTCCCTCCTTCAAGCAACTGACTTGGATGCTCTACTGAAGACAAATCCTCTTGCTCCCAGGGCTCCCCAGATGCTGTCAGAGCACCCAGCCCAAGGCAGAAGCAAAAAGGCTAAGGATAGGACAAAGTTTCCATCAGATACTTAAATCTTTTGTAGGATGAGGCTGGAGAGAAACTTCTCCAGGAGTCAAAATGCAACAGGAGAACAGATCAACTAAATTTAGACTATTCAAATTTTCCCCTCAAGCTTGTAGAGCATTTTGCAGGCTCTAAACAGACTCATGGAACAGATCTGCAACTTTCACAGCGAAACAATACTTGATCTTTTTGAAGCATAACAAATAGCTGAAGCCATTTCCAACTCACAACTGTTTGGAAATAGGTTAAAAGACACAAAACTCAGCTATATTGCTTCAGAGTCTCTCAAAGAAACAGTGCTAAACAGCATGTGACCATAATCTTGAGGACATGTTTCTCTCAAGGTAGTTTGTGAGCAGAGATGATAATGAAGTGCTGTGGAGTGATGCATCTTACTACTGGGGAAACCTGCTTATTGTCTGAAAATACACAAGATACTTCTACCAGTAATTAAACATACCTAAAAGTAACCAGTAAGAAGTCCAAACCCCACTGCCTTATGAAATTAATGACATTTCTGACCACAGTCAAACATTTTCTGTTGATATTTAAAACACTAATCCTACTGATGGAAAACTTTAGAATGTAAAACTGTATTATTTATTCCAACAGGTTAGCTCACTTGAAAATCTGGTGCCATATTAAGTGTATAGATGCTTTAGACAAGAAAAGGACTACACAACTACATTTCAAATGCTCTTAAGGGAAGTCAAACACAAAACTACAAACTGCTGACTCTGCTACTGAACTAAGCCACCCCAGTAAGAAATCCATCAGAGTTTTGGCTTCAGACTCAATCTCCCAGTCCACAAGCCCTGTTTGATCATGTGCAGAAGGATGGATGGTAATGTAACATTTCCTAAGGCTCTGGAGTGTCAGTGGGATTTGTCACACAGATCATCTAAATGCTTTGAAATTATCTATTACATTTGGACTTCCAGGGAAGAACATTCACTTCCAAGAGCTATGTTTGCCTTCTTACCCAGGAAGGATAGAGACTTCTTTTTGATTCCAACCTGATGGTGTTATTTCAAGGCTTCTCTAACTAGTCCCCCACAGTAAACAACCTAAAACTTACATTTCTCAAGGGAAAAAAATAACATTAGACTCTGTTACCTGATCAGAATTCATCTAAGTTGTGCTTTCCATTCATCAATCTTCCTTCAGACTTGCAGTAAGATCCCAAATAACTTGGTTTACATCTCCTCTGCATTCTCTCCTCTTTCAGAGCTACACTTTTGTAGCTGAAATCATCTGTACCTCAACAGCCCCCAGGTATCTCCTGGTCTCTGTTACACCTCACTTCTCTTTTGCCCAATGACACTGGGAAGCAACTCCACATTAGGATTTTGAACAGTCCTACTGCTGAACACTCTGGTTTGTTAAATCAATTTGCATTTATTACTTCACATAATGTCAATGGGATAAATTGTGTTTCCAGTTTAGGAGGCTCTTTGTGTCTCTTAGGTACAAAGAAATATTTTCCTATGATTGCTGTTCCAAATTTAGGTTTAGTAAAATCAAAGTTTTAATGAAAAATACATTTATTTATCATATTTCAGTCCCTCTGTGGCAGCTCTGCAAAGCACTTCCAAACAATAATAAATCACACAAAGCTCAAAGAAGCAAGTGACTTTTCTTTAAAAACCCCAAACTAACATTTCCTATTCATTTTATAACCTCAGCACTGGAGCAATACAAGGAAGTGTCACACAATAATCTGCCAAAACATAAATAAAAGCTGCTAACCTCATCTCTTCTCAGCATCCAACTCATGGGGAATGCAACTAAGTGAACACTAGGCATGCTACAGCACAGTGGGGTTAGTGAAGAGGTGACCTCAATAACCAAATCAACAGCAACAAGCCTTCTTTGGAAACAACCAACCTGTTGAGCTGAGCAGTGACCCCCCAAATCCACACTCCCAAATTTAAGCAGCTTGATCTACACCAGGCCACTTTTGCATATGAAACATGCAAGTTCTGTTAACCTACATGATTCAAGGCAAGCACCACCCTTACTCTTCTAAACCCCATGAAGTCCTTTAGCAGCCTGTGTCAGTAAATAAATCATTAGGCTCTCTCAAACATCTTAAAACACTGCCAGCTCTTCCCTCAACATCTGAAGTGAAACTGGAGCAAAGTATTGGTATTTACCATTCTCTAGTGTGCACCTTGCTTTGCCATAAGACAGCTGCACAGAAGCAGTGAGGGCTTTTCTCTAAAGCATTTGAAGCAGCATGAGGAGAAGTTTGCAAGCTCTACATAATTAACAAGACAGATCAAATTTTGTGCCTAGCCACTTGACATTTTCCTTATAAATTTATAACTAAAGCCTTTATGCAAGTACAGCAAATCTAACATTTAATGGCTGGAGGAGAGAGAAGAAGGTCACCCCAAACTGGGAAGTTTTATTCTCTGACAGAAATAAAACCAGCTCTTTTGTTTCTTTCCTGCATGTGAGGACACAGGAGAAAAGGTAACAAAGGGAACTAAAGAAATCATCAAAATGGAACTGTGCTTTACCTTTCCCCTTCCCACCTCCTTCAAAGTTTTGCCACAGTCTAAATGAATTCCAGTGCAGATGTTTGTGCTTGAATGCCTTGGAAGCTGACTGTCAGGAGCTCTTGTTCTACCTCTCTCCAGCTGACAGACTCCTAAGCAAGACTGCAAGTGCTGCAGAGGGCAGTGAGGACCTGCTGGGCAGGTAGCTCACTTTTCCCTGCTCCTGGTCAACCAGCCATGAGAAATGGGCTGCTGCTTGTGCCACTCAGTGGAGGACAGGGCAGAGAAGAGCACTTTGCAGAAAGGGAGTCAGATGTAAACTTGGGAAGAAACCCTTTCCTTGATGCATTGTGTCCTTTCTCCCTCACACAGCACCCTGGCCAGGTTTCACTTGGGTTTCAATTACCAGGGTAGGAAGAATTCAGCATGCATGTTTGGCTTGAAAGTTCCAAGGGTTTTAAACATCTAGTGAAAAAGCAATCCTTCAGCCCACATCCTTCATCTTGTGACAGGAGAAGGAAACCTTTCCACAGAGTGGTATTTTGGCTTTTCTATCTTTGGTGATCCAGATTAATGCAAACACAAACTGTAATCTTCCCAGCTGTCATTTTCACAAGGTAGCTTTTGCTGGTTTGTGTTTAAAGGAGACAGCTCAGATTTATTTACATGAATAAAAACAAGGGTATCACAGGACTGGCAGAAACCATTCTGTTCTCCTTGCAACTGTCTTGTTTTGAAACACCATGGAGAAGGTGTGGGAACAAGCCCCAACTTCTTCTTTTCCTCTCCTAATCAAGACTGAAGGAATAAATGACAAGCAGTACACTTCTTGCATCTAATTCAGCCAGTGGGAAATCAAGCCCAAGTTCAGTGTTTCATTCCCATGCCTGCAGAGCTAACAGCAAAGGCTCTTGCCTTAGAGCAGCCTTTATACATTTCTAGGGGTAATCTTAGGCAAAGGCAAGTAACCAAGCAAAGAGTGATCACTGACAGCAGGCAATACAAAGTGAATCCTGGAACATTACCCCATCCTGAACTCTCATCCAAGCTATGTCTAACCTCCTCAGTACACAAGAACAAGCAAGTTCTAACTACCCAACCACTGTGACAGGCTGCAGCTGCAAACTGCAACTCTACTGCTTCATTAACTCCCTCATATCAATGCTGAATCCTAAATGGGAGCAAGAGTTGAAAGGAGTTTTAAAGGTTGAACAAGCAAGCAACAGCCATAACCCTTCAGCCATCTCCAGGCTCCAAGAAGAATAAAAGAAAGAAAAATTATTGTTTCCATGATTCTGCTTGATTTGAAAAGCTTCAAAAGCTTCATCATGCACCTCTGTACCATCTTCAGATGCATCCTTAACTCCAGGAAGGTCTCCTCTGAATTTCAGAAGACAGAGCAGCAATGCTAGGGGTCTTGTTATGCCAGGAAGTGATGCCAAGCTCCAGTGCTTTGGTTTACTTTGCAGGAATGCTACAAGACATCAGTTTAGTTTACTACACAGTGACACACATCCCTGTGTTCTTCCTTCACCTTTTGAATCTGCCTTTACAAGGCAGGAAGTGTTAATTATTCACCAGCAAGATTTCTGGTCTTTCCTGACTGAGTCACATGAGAACATTAATAGTTCTGCATTAATAGCCTGCATCACAGAATAATGGATAATAATAGGGCCCTATCTTCATCAGGACAGGGCTGCAAAACCACCCAAGACTTGCAGATGTGTAATGCAGGCAGTTCTTGCTCTTCTGATTGCATAGCAACTACTCTGATTGGGAGAGACTTCCTCCACCCACCACAAACACTTCCTTCTCCATGAACAGCCTTGGAAACAACTTGTCACTGGGTCAGTATCACCCTAGAGCAAGTGCAGATCTAAAACAAACCTCTCCCTCTAAAGGACAGAGCTGGAGAAGCTGTAAACACCCCTTGCCATGAGAAGTCTCTCATTCAAGGCTCCTGAAGCACTGTGGAAGTAAATGAAGAGAGACTGGTGATTCACTACTGAAGGAAAACAAGCAGAGGGAAAAGCATGGAACGACTGTCACACGGTGCATCAGCAGCACAAATGCTAGTAAATCCTTCCCAAACTTCAATGCCAAGAAAGGAACTTTTATGATTAAGAAAGGAATATTCTACTGCCCTTGTCTGCATGGGTTTATAGTCTCTAAACTCTTGTAGTAAGATGTATTAAACAAAAAAGAATCAGCATTAGAG
This sequence comes from Galbula dea, assembly GCA_013399015.1. Lineage (NCBI taxonomy): Eukaryota > Metazoa > Chordata > Aves > Piciformes > Galbulidae > Galbula > Galbula dea. The sequence continues at coordinate 311,137 of VWZX01008820.1, forward strand.
CAGAATGTCTATATCTCTGGAATCACAATACAGCTCATCTGCACATCTAGGAAAGAATGAAAACAACAAGACTTCAGCTGTTCCAAAAAATGACTCCATCTAAAATCCTAATCATGTAAAAACATGCAATCATTATGCTTTACATATCTTTTTTTCCCCCTATTAAGTACTGCAACAATTAGACTAACATGCTTGCAAATTCAAAGTGGATAGCACCTTTATTATGGAAACATCTCATGTTAAAAATGCTTCCAATCCTTCAAAGAAGTCAAAGGCTGATTCTAAAAATGGAAACTATTAGATTTGCAATTGATTAACATGTTAACAATCCAGGGGATCCCCTGAAACCTGTCTGCATGAGTAAGCATTTGTTGACACATGGGCAATTTCAGAAAGCATTTTGTCCATGAGTTCACTGAAGGAGGCTACTAAAACAAGACAGCACTAGGACATTAACCAACAAACAAGCCCTACTGCAGCTGACACTAATGCCTCCATCAGCAACTCCTGACCTAAGATTCACCTTTCTCCAGCTAAAAATGCCATTTCATGGACTAACACTGGGGGCTTGTTCATCTGCAAGTTAACTGATTTATCAGAAAGCTAGGCTCCTGAACACTGACATTATCTTGGACCAAAACAGCATCTGATCCAGAGCCAGAGGGACAAGACAATTTCCACTACTGAGGGACTGTTTCTAAATGACAGCATTTTGACTACCTGACATATGCAGCTTCCTCTGAGACACCTCTAACCCCATTTAATTAGAGATCAAGATGCTGCTGTGATGGTGGCAGAGCTATCTCAGGAACAGTCCCACTGTGAAGGCCAGCTGCATTTCAGCAATTAAGCCAGTGAGAACACGACTCCAGATTCTGCTTTCCCAAGTGCACCATGAGGTGCTTAGCATGGAAGCAGCCACCAGCCTGCTTTGGGTTAGGCTGGGGGTTTTGTTGGTAGGTTTGATATCCATTTAAAATGTGTCATTACTTCCAGTTAGCATCTTTAACTTACACCAAACAAACACTGGAAATCCAGCACGAGCCAAAGCACTGCTATAAAGGACATCATGCCAGTGAAAGTCATTGTAAACCCAAATTTCCTTAAAGCACTCATAGAAATACAACATTCAGAAACTGAAGTTTCTCTTCCTCTCACTGCCCTCCATTCTTCAGGTTCAGAACATGCATGTGGTGGCCAGATGAACCAGCAGGAACGGAACAGGATACCTACAATGACTTCATAAATAACACAGGGCAGCATTCCCTGCTGCAGGGAGGACCTCAGAGGACAGATTAGAAGTTAAAAGCCATTAACAACTCTTAATACAACTTCTCTCTACAGGCAAGTGCTGCACTTACCACTAGGCTACTCCTCAGATGCTATTAAGAGAGAAATCAAACACACAACTGCAAAAGTCTCCCTTCTCCAACTCATGAAACACTCTTAACTCTTGAATGAATACATTTTCCTGAGCAGAGAGTGAGTGGAACTCTCTTTTACAACACACTGCTTGACTTCCAAGCTACAGGATTTCAAACAAGGTGTTTTAAAAAGTCCCCAAAAACATCCAGTCTAAAGCCCATACTCCTCAGGCATAGAAAGTTCTCAGCACTGCCAATAGAATATCTCTCTTATGAAAAGAATTGTTCCATCAAAAGCTGAAATGAGAAGATAATGATTGGGCATCTTTGCAATCTGGAAATACCAACTCATTTCTACTGTAGCTTAACATCAGATGCAGAGTCCAAAAGCACTGATCATGGTCACCCACACAGAGGTTTCATTCCAGATCCCTTCTGCATTTGCTGCATATCATATCCTCAACACCATTTTCTTACCTGGCTTTCTTGGTGTCCCAGCAAGATGCCTTTCTAGTATCTGCAACTACTCTCACCTAAGTAACTTCACAACTAACACCTAAAGAAGCTGATTCCTGCCTCAGCTAGTGCCTGATGTTTAGTTCTTCTTCCAAAGCAGAGAAAGGACTCTGTGCTAGTGAGCACTGCTACACAGGAAGGAGTTTTGCCAGGTGAGCAAAAGAGAAGAGGAAAGAAAGGAAGAACAGATCCATGCAATGCACCTGCCTGAACTGAACATGAAGATTATCTCTGAGATCCAAATAAGGCTTTCAAAATAATCAAGATCAAATAGTGTCCAAAAACATTCACAAGACACTTGTGGCAACAGTTAAAGATACAAAATGAGTCAGTCAAGGCTGCATCTTTGAGGAGCTGCAAAGGCACAATGACATTTTAAACTTCAAAGAATATAAGCAGTGTTTTGCTGAGAAAAATGCATCCCATTCCTCCTTCCCACCAAGTGCCTCTAAAGGAGCCTGTGTCTATTTGCATGTGCTACCTTCTCTTTCAAAGTGATCTCAAAACCCAGGCATAATTGGATACCATGTCACTGAGAAATAGTCAAGCCCAAACCCATCATCTCCAATGAATATATCCATCAAGGATCACCCTCTCAAGGTAATGCAGGACTGATTTCAACACCTTAAAGGAAATCCTGATGCCTCCATCAATCCAAGACTTCAACAGCTCTCCAAGCTCAACATGCAGCAACAGCATTATCACTTCCAGTGGAAGTTGCATGTTGAAGTGGTTCAAATGGATGTAACTAAAAGCAGCAGCAGCATTTCCTTCAATCTGACACCTAAATTACAACCCTCTAACAGGCTGGATTTACCACCAGAAACTTCTGAGAACTCCAAGCATGTTCAGTAAAATGAAGTCAAACACAAACCACAACATATCTGTGCTCCCATGCAGCAGCTGAACATCTGACTACTTGGCATCAGGACAGATACCTGTGAAATAACCACTAGCACTGCCCAGCTGGACACCACCTTCAGCTAACCACAGCTTACACCAGACATGAAGAAGGTAGAGAGTGATAGGAAGACAGAAAGAAAGCTGGCAGGTGACCTAGACCCAGTAACTTTTAACTCCTCCACTAGCTGCTTCTTGCTTGTTCATTCCACTTGGAGAGGCAGCAGCTATGACACTGACTTTGATTCGGGCTGCTGAGGAAGCTGCAGTTGGATGAAAAGGTGCTGAGCATGTCTGTCTGTAATTAACATGTAATTAACATCCAGCTACAAGAAAATATTTCTAAAGCATTTTCTAGAAAGACTTGGAATAAATTCCTGGGTTAAGCAAGTTCTTGTTTTCTCCAAGTCTGGCTTCACTGAAGAAGTTAACACACATTTGTGATCAAGCAGGCCTATTTTTGGATCTTCTTTACCAAAACACCCTCATACACCAGCTGCTTGAATTTATACATTCCTGGGAATTATCACACAGCAAGATTAAAGGAAACAATCATTTGTTGTTGTTGTTGATCAGGAGAATGGTTCAATTATGGAACTACTTGCTGCAAGAGGCTGTGAGAGTCAAGAATACACATGTATCCACCCAGCTATCACAAAAACTCAGTAAGGTAAAAAAAGGGAAGCCCAACTAAGCCATAGATCTATAAAAGAGAGGACAACCTTTTGTCAGGCTGCCAGGAGCAAAGGAGGTACATACACTAAGATAAGCATCACTGCATGCTTCTTCTGTCCTTATGCTTATTGCCTCAGCATCACTTATCACTCAGATCAGAAAGAGGGCTGGATGCATCTCTGGTCTGATCCAGAACAGCTGGTTTTCATTAAATAACAAACCAGAAGAGAGAAAATAGAAAGAAGATTAAGTACTGTAAAAGAAAGCATTGTTTTCACATTCCTAGCAAAGAGCTTATTGCAGTTAAAGTATTAAATCCAGTTCATCTGCTTTTGCTTTGGGTGCCAGTAACCCCATTCCTAAATGTGAGCTTCTGCAGCAACCAGAAAACTTAGCCATGGTCCCAAAAATGGGCTGTCTTTCAACTGAGGCTGCAAGAAGCAACTGCTCACTGGACAAAAAAAAAAAAAAGGGACAAGAATGTTCTGTCTTTGACTTCAGTTGAGATGTCCTTCCCCTTGGATCATGGCTGAGGGAAAGCACAAGCAGCTCACAATCTAGCATTCCTTATCCTGCCTGTTCTAAGTCAAGCAGGGAACATCAAGTTCAACTCTGCACCACCACCACCACTCCCTCCTCAGCTGGAAGCTCCTGTATCTCTCAGCATTCTCAATACATGCTAAAATTAAGATCCCAGCAAAGAATTACAGTCTCTCTCCAGTGCCTGCTATCAGCCTCTCTAGCACTCCCTAGGAAAACTTGTAAATAAACCCATTTCTCATCAGAATCCTTGTTCCTGCCAAACAGTTGGCCATTTCTCTCTGTGCAACACACCAGCAGAGGTGCTGCAGCAGGGAAGGATGGCTTTCACTACAAACCTCTTCAACTTCTTCTACCCAAGGATTTGACAGGATTGAGTAAGCTCAAGCATAGCATAAAAACCAACAATATTCAAGTATTTTTAGCCTTAACCTAAGACCAAATCAGAGCACAAGGCCCACAACAGGCAAATCAACTACTTGATTCCAAGCAACTCCAGCTTCCTGGGCCAGATGGTCTAGAGAAGTTGGGAATAAATGAAAGCAAACAAGCTTTTTTCTTTTACCAAAAAAAATGGTTTAGGTCTTGCAGTAAGAATTAGCTCTCCTAAAACATAAGTGTCATTAATGTATTGATTTAAATCAATTTATGACTCCAGAGGGAAGAGCCAACATTTCTGATCAGCAGGAACTGCAGAGAAACTCTGCCTCTCAGACAGCACTGCCCATATACAGCTGTCCCAAAGCACCTTACTTGATCCTCACTGCTCATTCCAAGCCCCTACTTAATACTGAGCTCTAACAACAAAGCACCTGTTGGGCAGCACATCCACTGGCTTGCATAAACTGGCCACTGCACTGCTTATTCTAGCACCTGATCAAAGCTCCAGCAACTGAAAGCCTAGCTGAAGAGCTGCAGGATACAGCTCTAGTGAGGAAGGAAAGATATGTATTCCAAGAGTTTATTCAGGCCTCATTTAGGAACTGTGCTTAAAGCCAAAACTAGGTTTCTGAAGGCATTATGCATTCCTGGTGAACTAATGCTGCCTAGGAGATGAGAAAGTATTTAATATATGGAATGACCAGCTGTAATCACCAAAAGGAAAGGAAAGACCAGCCAAAGAAGAGTCTCTGAATGGTATGCACATACAGAGTCATTGTTTGTTTAGAAGCTGAAAGCAAGCTTTGGTGATAGACACTCACAAACCTGCCACACTTCTGTTCAGTGATTCACTGCTTGATCAAATGGTTCATTTTAGCAAACAAATTTGAGCTGAGTGCCAGGTTGGCATGGCAGGGACCTGATGATACATCACTGACTGGAAAATCCAGGCTCAGAAATCAGCTCTGGATTGGGCCTGCACAGAGTGCTTGGGGCACAGTGGCTCATCACCAGGATGATGCATGCAGTGTCAGAGAAAGGCAGAACTAATGGCAGCACCCTGCAAAACCCCTGCTGGCATGTTCTCAAACAACATTGCCATCAGTTGTAGCTGACTGCCCTACCTTCTAATTGCCAGAAATCAGAGGAGATGAAACTAATCCTACTGTGTTTTCAATCAACTTCCTGCTGGCTGCCACCATTTCAAGAGTGGCATTCATTTGTTTTCCATCCATTAACATTTCCTTCTCTCCTGGTTCTAGGGCTCTGACTGCAGTGCTGTGGGATCAGTCTGGGCAGTCAGAAAGACAAGCAGCAGGCACTCCAGTACCAATGGAACTGCAGAAGTATTACCCTCTCTGACACACTCCCTCACTATACATCCACCAGGAGCCAAGCTTACAAGTCTCACCTATGGATGGAACTGGGTAATAGTAAAAGCCACAGCCCTTTGAGGAGCTACACACAACTGAAACCTTCCTGGAGTCCTTTAAAAGCCAAAGGGGAACTGCCAACATGTAGCTCATTACAGGATCATGCCTCATCTCTTCTAAGAAAAACAGCTTAACTGGAACTTAGTACAGTCATATTTTCATGTATTTATTAGCTCAAGAGTTTAATATTTTATACATGCCATAAAATGAAACAGGTTTCTCAGATCCACCAGGCTAAGGAAAAAAGCATTACATGGTCTGTTAATCAGGGAAAGAAGAAAGAATTTCTCCAGCTCATCAGAAGGAGAAGTTAAGCACAGCAGTTAAGCACTCCAGAAGTAACCTAAAATACAAACTTGCACACTGCACCCTTTCCAATCTTCCCACACTAAGACTATTCCACTAAACAGCAAGAGAGCTGCAACTGATTGAAGTCTAAGAGATAAAAATAGGAAGAAAAGGGAGCAAAGTCTTTCCAAACAGCCACTTCTGTGAATTTTTCATAAATAACATGAATAGAGATGAGATTTCCCAAGTGAGATTAGCTGGGTAACTGAAATGATGTTGTAAAATGGAAAGATCACCTCAGTGCTCCCCTTGAACTCACTCTGAGCAGAAATGACACCCTGGACATTCTGAAAAGGGCAAGCCTGCAGAAGATTGAAGGATGGATTCCATGGTCTTCACCCAAAGGTAAGCAAACATCAGCCACTGACCCTAAGCAGATCTCTCAGAAGTTCTGCACCCTCTCTTAGCAAGCCTTTTCTTTCACTGCTTCATTCTGCAGTCTCTCAGATCTTGAAACATCCAAGAGTTTAGCAGTTTTCCAGTCTTTAGATATTCTTGACACCTACAGGACCTGAATTCCTAATATAAACCCAAGCATTTTAAAACAAGAACCCCTCCAGCTTTGATGCAGTAAGTACACACACTAGTCTTCCCTGGTAATCTCTGCATGCCACCACTACCAACATGCATCTCAGGAGCTACTCCCACCACTGCTCACCAACAGGCAAGTTTGACCCCAGGAACCCACAGTTAACTTCCATTTTAATGCTGCTTTCTGTATTCTCCTTCATGCTTCCTGACTTTGGGGATCACAGCAGAAAACATGCATCTTACTGCCAACAGTCCTGGCTAGGCACTAATTAACCCCCCAAAAACACAACCTAAACCCCCAAAACCCCACTACTTCTTACATTTGGCAACATCTAGACATTATTGTTTGACCCACTGCCACTGAGGTGTTCTGCTGCCTGCATGGTTCAGGCTCCCCCAAGAACAACCAGGACAGGATTCCCAAGCCCTGGGCCAGGGGGGCCTGGGAAACACAAAGCAACTAACTCTGCCACATTAGTCTGTTTACAAAGTGCATGGAAGCTACTACATTCAATTGCAAGCTGCAGAACTTTTCCTAGCCTTAAATGTCCTGCAGATAAAGAGCAAACATGGATTTGTTATTCCAAATGTGACTTTGTGAATTGACAGAGCTATCCAAGTGCCATGAAAGTCACAGATAAGACTCTCTTCAGATATGTTGCTCATAATAACCCTAGCTGACATCTAGAGCAGAAGAATTCCAACCTCAGATGCATGTAAATCTTTCTGCTGCCACGATTTACCTTCATCAGCAAGCTGCTGTAAACCTGTGGCCCCTGAAGGAGTCCTGCCAACACAGCTTCACAAGGGCAGACACCCACAGACTTACCAGCCAAGCTCCCCAAGCCCTAGCAAAGCCCAGGGAAATAAGGACAAGAGGACAGTTAAGTTTCTTTAGGACTGAGAAGTACAACAAACCCATCTGGAAGCTGAGAAGTTTTGGGGTTTATTTGGGTTTTCTTCAGTGAAAAAAGAGACAGGTAGTGTGCAACTGTGTATTGAGATGGCAGACACTCACAGAAACTGAAAATCAGATTGATTTATTCACTGCACTGGTGCACAAAGTGAGGTTTGTTTTTCACAAGGCTGTCTTTCAAACATATCTTACAAGAAACACTACAGCATGGATGACACCCTTAGGGTGGGGGTAGAGAGGGGTTAAAAATCAATCTTTTGGTTAGCTGTTTGTGCAAGGGAAAAGTATGCTAAAATAAATTAAAAAGCTGGAGCTTTAAAGGCAATGGGTTTCCTTGAGAGCCTCCTGTCACCATCAAGCAACATGCTGAACTAGCCAAGAAGTTTAGCTCAAAGTAGTTCACTTGCAACCCTTCTGCAACTCTCCCATCAGCCATCACCTTCCAGAAGTCAGCATGCTACATCAGGAAACATCAGGCCCAAACATGGGAGCCTAATGAAACAAAAATAAACAAAATAATTTACTCTGTATTTATCATCTATCTTGCAAGATCACTCCCAGCAGGGCCATGGCATTTGTTGCAGTTCAGGCTTCTGTCATAACTCAAAAGTGGGATTTCATTTCAAATCCTGCCACTCCAATAAGCCAACCAAATGTACAGTGCTATCCTTAAATCACTCCTATTGCACCTCTTCTCTCCCAGCCTCCAGCTCCCCAGAGGACCTTAAATCATAGGACATAAATCTCAGGAAGGTACAATCACAGCCAAATTGAAATCTCAGGTGGGCCCTCAAAAGTCTATTTAGTTACATATTCTTTGAACTTTCCATAAATAAGAACATTAGGGACTAATGTTTCTGTGACATACATTAAAGACACTTTATGAGCATGTACATCTGCCAGTACACCATCTGCCATGATACATTTGATTTGAGAAAAGAAAATCAATAATGGGAACATCTTCAAGGGACATGACCCTAGAGGTGATAGGAGTTTACCAAGGAACAACCTTACTTGTTGGCTTTTTTT